>RJWM01002618.1:0-125892 GCA_004363535.1 Dasyprocta punctata | reverse complement strand
CAAACTCACAACCTCGTCCCTGTCAGGCAAGTGCTTAGGCCACTGAACTAAATCCCCATCCCTATTTTTTGAAACAGGGTCTCACTGTGCAGTTCAGGCTGGCCTTGAACTCACTTTGTAGCCCAGGCTGGTCTCGAACTCACAACAATCCTCCTGCCTCAGTCTCCTGAGTACTGGGATTAAAGGCGTGTGCCACCACGCCTGGCTCTACATTTTGGTTCTTATTTACCCTTTTAGATTCTCAGACCAGAGAAACCATGTGATGTTTAAACATGTGTGTCAGATTTATTTCACTTAGGAGTATGGTCTCAAGGTTCATCTGTTTACCTAGAAATGTCTCAAGTTTATCCTTCTTTATGGCAAGAGTAGTACTCCATTGTATTAAAAAACACATCTTTATTCATTAATCAATTGATGGGCATTTGGGCTGTTTCCAAGATTTAACTGTTACAAACTGAGCTGTTGTAGACATGGGTCTTCATATATCACTGTGATGTGATGCTTCAAACTCTTTTGGGAAGATACCAAGGAGGAGAATAGCTGGGTCAAATGGGACCTTTAGTTTTAATTTTTGAGTGATCTTCACACTGATTTACACAGTGGTTGCACTGGTTTACACTTCCACCAAGAGTGGAAAAGGATTTCTTTTTCCCCATATCCCCACTAGCATTTGTTATTGGTTGGTTTCTTGATGATAGTCATTTTTTCTGTAGTGAAATGTAATCTCAGTGTTGTTTTAATTTGCATCTGTCAAATGACCAGTGATGTTGAACATTTTTTCATATATTTATGTGCCATTTCTACTTCATCTGAGTAGTGTCTATTCATTTCAGATGTCCATTTTTGGATTGGGTCTTTAAATTTGGAGGGTTTTTTTTGAGTTCTTTATACATTCTAGATAGTAGTCCTTCGTCTGAGAAACAGCTGGAAAATTTTTTTCCTATTCTGTGGGTTGTCTCTTCACTTTGTTGGTGGTTTCTTTAGCTGTACAAAAGATTTTTATTAAGATGAGATCCCATTTGTTATTCCTGTACATGGAGTATTGTTTTCCATCCTTTGACTTTCAGTCTATGAATTTCTTTTTGAATTAAATGTGTTTCTTGCATGCAACATATTGTTGGATTTTGCTTCTTGATCTGTTCTACTGCTGTGTTTCTTTTAATTGGTAAATTGAGTCATTAACACTAAAGATTGCAACTGATATGTATTTTTTTATTTATTTAAGAGAAAAAAAGACACATGTAAGAAAGACAAAAAGCAAAAGAGACAAACGACTAGAGCAAATGCACAACAGTAACATTATAGGTTTATAAAACAGGATGATAGAAACTTGACAATGGTTGCAATATTGAGTATCATTATCTTCAAAATGGTTGTTTACATTAACAGATATAGACATGTAAAATTGATCTAATATGAGCATTAACTGTTCTTTCTCAATAACTAATTCTTTCAGCAGTATGTTTGTTTTAGTTATCTTACATATACATATATACAGATTTATATCTTTTCCTTTTCCCTTCCCTCTTTCCCCCTTCTCCCTTCCCAATTACTTTTGCTCTTCAAGCAGTTTTTTTTACCGTTACATAGTACTTATTGTAGATTTTGAATCATATATACTTTTACAACTGATATGTATTGACTTATCATTGTCATGTTATTTTCCTGTTGTTGGTTCTCTTTCTTTCTCTATTTCAGTGGTTGCCTTGAATGGTGGATTCATGTTGTTGGAGTTCCTGGATTTGTAGTCTTTATTATATCCTTCTAGAATGCCCTTCACGACATTTTGGAGTGCTGGTTTGGTGGTCATGAATTTGCTCAAGTGTTCTTTGTCATGGAAGTATCATTTCTCCATTGATTTTGAAAGATAGTTTTGTGGGGTATGTCAGTCTGGGTTTGAGGTTGTTTTCTTTTAGGGCTTGAAATACTTCACTCCAAGCTCTCTTCAACTTAATGGTTTGGGTTGAGAAGTCTGCTCTGATTTACTTTCCTTTATAGCTTATTAATTTGTTTTCTCTAACAGATTTTAATATTCTGTACTTGTGTTGAATTTCTGGAATCTTAGCTGTTATATGCCTTGGTGTAGATTTTTTTTGATCATAGCTGATTGGAGTTCTATATATGCCTCACTTACCTGTATGTCAGATTATTTTTCTATGCTTGGGAAGTTTTCTGTCATTACTTCTATGAACAGATTTTTTTATGACATTTGTGCTATCTCTTGCTTTTTCATTGGCTCCAGTCAATCTTTTTTTTTTTTTTTGGTCTTTTTTGAGACAGAATTTTGCTATGCACTTCTGGCTGTCTTTGAACTCACTTTGTAGAACGGGCTGGTCTCAAACTCACAGCGATGCTCCTGCCTCAGCCTCCTGAGTGGTGAGATTACAGGTGTGCACCACTAAGCCCAACATCCAATCTCATGTTATTCTTCTTTGCATCATCTAACAGCTGCTGGATTGATCTTCCATGGTCCCTTGCTATTTTTCAGAAATCTTTCTTTTCCTGATCACTAATTGCAATCCTGTTTTCTAGATCTGATATTTTGTTCTTACACTGGCTCATTCTGCTGCACATAGTTTCAATAAAATTTTTAATCTCCTGGACATCTGTTTCATGGATTCCATTTCTTTCCTATATTGGGAATTCATGATTACCATCAATTTCCTAAACTCTATTTTTTTAATCTGTATCTACTCTAGATTCACTAATCATGTCCTTCATTATTGTCATCATTTCTGTAGTTATCTGAGAAATTGTTTCTGATTTGATTTTTTTAGAGTCTCATTCATCTGCTTTGTTACGTTCACTGTTTCCACTTCAGAGAGTCAAGGTGGGTGGCTTTAAAATTGTTCCACTTCATTGCCCTGTGGGTTTTCCTTTGGCAAGATGGACATCTGGGGTTGCATCTTGCTTCTATATCTTCTCATGTTCTATTTTTTAGTTTAATTTCTGTGTTGATGCTTATAAATTGTTTTTTGTAGGTAGCTTTATTGGTACTATCAAGAACCCTTAGGAAATGACTAGTTCTCAGAGAAGTCTTCCAGGTGTACCTGACTTTTGGGTTTTGAGTTTGTTGTAAGATCCTACCTCTTCAATTTATTGGGAATGAGAAATTGCCATCTATTTGGCCTAGGCTGTGGTTCTATGCCACTGACCTGTAGTATTGTTTGTGTACTTGAGGCAGTCTTGTCATACAAGGAAGTACAACTGATTAAAACAATTATGTCACTTTGGCTAAAGTAGTACAATCAGTAATAACAGTAGCATCAAACAGCCTAGAAAATGACAAACTGTGGTAACTATTAATTTGCCACCTTTAACCATATGAACAAGATTTGTAGTTGTATAACAAAATCTACAACTGGAAAATTGTATTCAGTAAATATCTCTTCAGTATGGCGATTTTACCCTCAGTGGAGAAAATTTAAATGGGTTTAGGGGAAAAATAGAGAACTAGAAGAAAAGTATTAGAAGAAGGGGTGAAGGACAAAAGAAGATTATGTGAATTTTGGAAGACTGATGAAGAAGACAGGGAAGCAAAGAAGGAAGAAACATAAACAAGAACAGAATAAAACAACAACAAATAAAAAAAACTAGAAACAATGTTCACACTTGTATAAAAGAAAAAGCCAACATTTGCAATAAAAAGAAAGAGAAAAAACAAAGAAAAGCAGAAAAGAGAAAAAGAGAAAATAATGGTCTGCTTCAGGGTGTGTCTCTGTTATCACTGGTAAACAAAGTGGGAGACAGAACCTAGATCTGTGTTAATTGATCCCAGCTAGCCAGCAATAGAATTATGGTGATGAAACAGATAATCCCAGTTCCACTGAGCCTCAGTTCCACTGAAGTGCAGGCTGCTTCTACTTTTTGACTGTGAGGCTGGGACCCAAGTTGTTCAGCCCTCTACAGCCTCCTGCTGGCTTGAACTCAGCTTGGATTTCTGACCTTGAGTATGTCCCGTGGTTGTGCCTCACCCTGATACCAGGAGCTGCTAGATGGCGCCAACCTGCAGCAGCTCTGATTTCTGAGTTCACTTGGCCCCTTTCCAAAATTGTGGCCAGTAAAAGTGTAGACAAGCATACAGCTATAATAACAAAGCATAAAATCCAAGGTATGCAGAAGGGCTGAAAATAAATAGCAGGTCAAATGACTGGGGGGTCCTGGAGAATTGTGTTAGAGAAGGAGAGGAATAAATGGCAAAGAAAAAGTAGTTCAGAAAAAAAAAATTGTGGCCAGCTGATCACCCTCTCCTGGGGGATGTCTGAGCTGGAATAACTTACCAGCCACTGTTGGATGCTGCATTCACTGCTCCATTCCACGGCATGTTTTTCTGTGGAGTCCTTTGGGGTTGCCAGTAGTCTGTGCCTCTGTAGGTTTGAGCTGCCCCTCCCATAGTGTGAGGCAAGTCTCAGAGAGAAAGTATCACTTGTCACCTCCCTGTGCTGAATTGAGATCCTTCTCTTCATTCTCCACATGAACTTCAATTCTCACTTCAAATCCTTGCTGGGTTCCAGGAACCCACTTCTCTCCTTCTCTTCCTTATGTTGCTATATTCCATTATCTGGACTCCAAATCTCAGAGAAGCTGTTTCTCTACCACTCATCACTCCACTGTCTTCCTGGAAGTCAGTAAAGCTCATCTTATAGGTTCATTGTGGCCTCTTCTTTACTCCACTGTTTTCATGATCTGCCAAAGTTCTGTATTTCCATTGTGCTCTTGGAAAGTTGACGGACTCTAATGACTCAGATAAAGATCTAGAAAGCCTGTCTTATACTTTTAAACATTTCCAGTCCAAAACTAAAACAAAAGAACTTCAAACCTAAAACTAAACCCACCATTACCACAATAAACATGCACACAGCTGTTGAGAAATTACTTTCTTTGTCAGCAGAGAGGAGTCCAGCTCTGTGGTAAGGTAAATAAGGATTGGGAAGGGGATAGAATCATACATGAATAATGTATTCTGTTCACTGTGTTGGGGGCATTCTTGTTTCCAGTATCATTTAATGACAACCCTGTGTTATAGTTGGTAATCTTCCCATTTTGCCAATGAAAAACTTGAGGTTCAAAGAAATTGGATGTCTTACTCGAAGTCATTTTTGAATAAACTGGAACTCATGCCTACACCTCCCTAACTCCAAGGCCCATGTTCTTTCCACTTCACTATGTAGCCAGAGGAGAAGCTATTTGTTTACTGGTCACTGATTCATTTGTGTTCAGGTAGTAAGGAGACAGATCTGAAATGCTCACTGTTTTTCTCCACTAAATAGCTGTAGCTCTAGAAAAATGAATGGTTGGTTTGGGGCTTGGTGTCTCTGAATCCATGGCAAGTCTCTTCCCCTGCTACCATTTGCCTATATTTGTAGCCCAGTTCAGGCTTCCATGTTCTGCCAGCCCTTTTTGGGGTAGGGAGGAGGGGAAGAACTACATTAGTTGACAGAAGGAAGCAGCAAAGACCATGACTTTACACTTACTTGGTCAGTTTATTTTGGGGTTATGTGAGTAGTGAAAATAGTGTAGGCAGCTCTAGCTATCAGTACTATTCTCAGTTATACAGCCAGTTTATTATGGGCCCTGCATTTCCTTGCCAGGGCTGCCTGAGTCCTCCTCCTCCTAGGGCTGTGCACAGCCATGATGCAAGGTAAAGTGATCTCAATGAGACACAGGTTTTGTTTAAACAGTTGCAAAGAGTTTGGCAGTGAAAAAGCATACTTAATACTGTATTACTGCATTGAAAATAGACTCTAAATAAATTTAATACTACAGTGGTTGCAAATACATAGATTTGCTCAGAGAAAGATTGAATGCATTGTTCTTATTAATGGTGGACCCATGTCCTTTGATGAAATGATTATTTAAAAGTGCAGGTACACCCAGGAAGTTAGTTATATATTATCTCAGGACAGAAAAGAAATCGTAGACTTCAGTCCTTCCCACTACTTCTCTCACCTAAATAAAATTTTGAGTCCGTATTTGCTCTAGCTCAGGTCATTCTAGAAACTTATTACTCCTAATAGCTTTCAGTGCATTATCACAATAACCTGATGGGACATGTGCTGTCCTCATTCTGCAGATGAGGAAACTGAGGCACAGAGCTGGTAATTAGTTTGTTCAAAGTCACACAGGAATTAAGTGGCAGAATGAAGGTTTACATCTAGTTTGACTCTAAACTTTATGCATTTAACTCTTATGCTGTATTAAAAGTAAAGGGAAAAACTAACAAAATCCATCAATCCATGACTCTATGTGCAATGTTTTACAAGTGACTGATTATTATGCTTATGACCAGACCAAGGACAGATATCTATAACTAGTCTTCTGGTATGTGAGTGTGTGCCCATGTGGGAATAGTTCAGTGTGTTGGTAAAACAGTATTCGGGTATGTCTTTGTTCATGGTGATAAACTTTTTGGGGCATTGCATGTGTGTCTATTTCTGGGATGCCTGGGTGCTCATGTCTTGTATTTGTGTTAGGGGAGAGGTGTATGTGAAAAGAGGATTTATGTAGAAAGAAGGATATATATTCAGGGAGAGAATTCGTGTTCAAACTGGGTGGTGAGGACTGTTTTGACCTTTGAGTTTTCTTTTTCCCCAAAGGGTTCCTTTTAGTTCGTTTCTTGTTTTCTCCATATTAGGAGAAAAACTGGGATACAACTGGAAAATGTGGGCCTTTTATTTTCTGTGATTTGAAACGTTGTCTCTTCTTTTTAGAGCTGACTTTACCAGCTTTTCTCCACGTCATTTCACCTTCTGCTTAGTAACATCAAAGACACAAAATAATCATTGGCTTTGTAACGATTTCTAAACTAATAAAACTTTAGCTCAAAGATTGTATTGTGCCAATGCAAGTCCATGTCTCATAGAATCACACAGTTCCACCCTTAACTCCTCTATTCCAAACTACATATGAATAATTGTGCATTGGCACAGAACAGCAGATATCCAAATACCCAAACATGTCTCATTAGAAAACTGAGTGCAAAGGGTAGGCCCAAATCACAAGGTAGGAGTACAGTGCAGGAAAGGATAAGAATGGTAGATAAAATATGTGAAAACATGAGGGGAAACAATCACAGGGTGTCGGTTTACTTTACAGTACATATAATGTGACTTTTATCCCAAGTTCGTGGGTGTTTTATCATCCAAAAACCTCTGAATCTTTTAGTGCCCAAGGCTTACTCTGTGTTATTTTTATTACCACCCACTCATCAGCTAAGAAATCCAAACCATTTCAGGATTCCATTTCCTTTCTAATGAAATAGAACTTACATTATTTTGGTAGCTCAGAGCAAGCATTTATATTTAAGAAACAAAAATCTGATATTATAGATTAGTAGGTGAATTGTGTATTGTCTGAATGCCAGAGTAGATTAAAGCACCTTCATGCTTTCATACTCCATTTTTGTCAAAAACAGAATATTGGCAGCAAACCATCTGAAAAAAACCTACTGACCTCCAGTGAGCATTGCCAAGTCCCATGCTAACCCAGTGACACAGGAGGTGAAAGCAAATGTTGTTCCCAGGGTTTTGGTGTTTATTTTATGGTCTTTAAAAATATTCAGTAAAACCTCTGTCACTTTTCCCTGTGAACCTTTATCAAAAAATACTTATTAAAGTCTACTGTGTGTTAAGTATTGATTAAATTTTCTATTCTCATCTCAGTACCTTTCTACTTTGAGTATAGTGGCTTTGTGACACATTTTAAGTTTTGATAATATCTAGTATATTTTTCATAATTTTATTGCTCTTCTTAGGTATTTGGTGTTTTGTAAGAAATTTTATATATTTTGATCCACTTATAAAATACACTCTTTGGTTTTTAACTACCATTTTATTACAATTATATATTAGTTTGACAGAAAAATTATTTTATGAAGTTTGCTTATCAAGAATCATAGTAGTAGCTAGGTACAGTGGTGCATACTTGTACTCCCAGCTACTCAGGAGACTAAGGTAGGAGGATCCTAAATTCTAGGTCAACTTGGACAATTTAGAGAGACCCTATCATGAAATAAAATTTTTTTAAAGGCTTTAGAATGTAGCTCAGTGGTAGAGCACTTGCCTAGCAAGAGTTCAATCACCATTACAAAACAAAACAAAACAAAACAAAACAAAACAAAACAAAACTTGTGATAGTATATCTCTGCATTTTTCAGTTTTATTTTGGGGACTTTTTTGTTAAATTGATTCCTAGGTATTTTTCAGTCTCATCTTTGTTGTCAATGACTTACTTTTCTATTTACACTTTTAAAAAGTATATGGAAAAAAGCTTTTGGTTTTATGTATTTTCTTGTATTTAATGATCTTACCATAGTGATAATTTTTGACTTATAGAAAACTAGAATCTCTTGGGTTTATCTGAGGCACTTTTGTGCCATTTACCAATACTTACACTAATTATTTTGTTTTCCCATTTTCTTTTACCTTAACTGAAACATTAAAAGCACAGTGATGATACAGATATCCTTACCTTGTTCATGAACTTACTGGAAAAGGCCTTAGCATTTTATCACTTAGTATAATATTTTCTATTTGTTTTTATCATATTTAAGTCTTTTGTTTAGCGTTTTTATTTGGATTGACCTAAATTTTGCTTAAAAAATTTTTTTATCTTTCTTTGTAGTTATCAGTTGCTTAAACAGCATGAGAAAGATCTGTTTTTTCAAGAGTTTTTAGAACTCAGCTAGAAAACCATCTGGACCTGAAACTTAAAAAACATCAATGGCAGATCTTTAACCACTTCTCTAATCTCATCTAAAGTTACCAATTTCTTGAGGTTTTTTCACTTTTTGGGTTAAATTAGATACTATTTAATAAAAATTTCACTATGTATCCTACTGTTCCCTTATAATTACTGTAATAACTCTCTAGTAGCATACAGGAGCTGGCTTGTCAATTATGTGCATTTTCCCCATCATGGGTTTAGTGGATAAACATCAATAGCTTGAAATCCACCATAGTGAGAGTTTTTGCACTACGGAAATCAGTAAGCACTACAAATTCTGGCCAGTTGTTGAGTATTTACCAGCACAAAATTGTATGTATCCCTTTCCATTGTTACTGTTGTATTTTGGTGTTTTGTTTAGTTCTCCATGAGGGGCCAGGGATTTAGCTCAGTGGCATAAGCGCCTGCTTGGCAAGCACAAGGTCGTGATTTCAATCCCTGGTACCAAAAAAAATTTTTTTTGTTTGGTTCTCCTTTCCTTAATAGGATTGTCAAAGAACCAACTTTCAGTTTTAATTATCCTTTTGTATGGTAGCTTAGTCTTTATTTCATTGATTTTAGCATTTTAAAAATGAGTTCCCTCCTCCTAATTACATTTAGTTTGTTTTTTAATTTTGAGACAGGGTCTTGCTGGGTTGCTAAGTTGCCCAGGTTGGGCTTGAATTTACTATCTTCCTGTCTTAGCTCCCATAGTGCTGGGATTATAGGTGTTTTCAACCATGCTAGGTTAGTTTCTTAAATTAGATGGTTAATTCATTTGTTTGGAATCTTCATACATTTTTCTGAGTAGAGACTTAACTGTATTCCATAGGTTTTGATATTAAATGTGTGCCCTTTCATTATTTTCTATAAAGTTAACAATTTTGGTTTTGATTTCCTCTTCGATTCCAACATTATTTAGGAGTATTTTTCTTAATTTCCAAATGACTAAGGATTTAGAGATTTATCCTTCTATTGTTTTATTCTTATTTCATAGGGTAACGATCAGTGATGGTAGACTACTCCTTATTTGTTTGAGTGAACCTGTATTATGTTCTTTCTAGCTGAATACATGATCGATTGTAAATGTTCCATTAATATAAGAAAAGACTGTATATTTTCTATAAGGTACTTAGCCATTAAACTGATTTGTTGATAGTTTTTTTCAAATCTTCTATAATCTTGCTTATTTTTTTACATGACCTGTTTCATACTATAACTACATCTTATTTTCTCATCATTTCTTCATTTCTGCAGTGCTAGGGATCTAACTCCTTGCCTCACACATGCTAGATAAGCACTCCCTGAACTGCACCCCAGCCCTTCTATTTTTGAGAATTTGTTGCCTTAAAGTGAAATTGTCAATTTAAAGTTATTGATGGATAGTGTCAACAATCTCTATTAGCAGTTTATACTCCCACCAAAAGCGTACCGGGGAGATGTGGTTTTCATATTTTCCTTTACCATACTGTTACAGAGTACTACTGAATTCAGTCATACAAACATACATACCTAGCATTTTTGGTCAGCTGTCTAAGAGAATAGTTCATGAGTGCCAGGCTGTAGATAACAGCAGGAACTCCTACTGGGTTAGTGTTAGTGATGCCGAAACTGATAGATGTCATCCTGTGGATCTTGTGTCCCTGTTGCAAATCAGACTTGAGTCTTTAGAACTTGGGTTGCTTCAGTACAGGAAAAAGTCAGAAGAATCAGGGGTAATTTTGATCAAGAAATTGAATACCCTCATGTTAGGCTTAAGTGTTTCCTCCACAATTCTTGAAATCCCTATAACCCTAGGTTTCTTGCTCTCTTTGTTCTATTCAGTAGTGACCTTTTCTTTTCTCCAATGTTGTCTTCGAAAACTGTTTTCTGAGACACTGAAGTTCACAATGCTGTATGAATATATGAAAACCATTGATAGATCTGTGTTTTCATAAAAGACCTGCATTCTGGAGGTAGAATTGTGTCAGTAATTAGGGTAGAAAGGATGTATAGTATTGATGAGATCTGCATTTTCACTGTGAAACAGCAGTGATTATTAGAAATATATATAGTCTTCGAAAAATTGGTATCAAATTCCTCTTTATGAAGTAACTAATTCAAACAAATCAACTGTAAAAGTACATTTTTAAAGTATAGGTGGAAAATTTTAAATATGGAACAAGCATTAGATGAGTAATATTAGGAAATTATTTTAATTATTGTGATTGATTATGTAATAAAATTTCCTTTTGTTTTTGAAATGCAAAGTGAAGTATTAAGTGTGGAATCACATGATATCTTGGATTTGCTTTTAAAATACTCCAACAGAAAAGGGAGGAAAATAGATCAAAGAAGCATAGAAAAATTTTGATGATTTTTGAAGTTGGGTGATGAGCACATGGGGTTTCATCATATACTCTAGTTTTAAATATTCTTAGACAATTTCATAATAAAAATGTTTAAGATGGTAATAGTAATGTATTTGTATTTCAATCAGTTAAAAATACCAAAATATATAAAGAAAACATTTTAAAGCCTTGCCTGTTCTCTCTCCAGTCAAAGTCTACAACCTCGCTTATATTTTTGTCTACCAAACCAATTTTTATATCAAAGTCTTATATTTCCCTCCCCAGGACTAGCCCAGTTTTCTCCCATGCCCAATTTATCTTCCTTTTTGTTACATAGTTTGAAGCTCCTCAGTGAGGAAAATGTGACAACAGGGAAAGATTCAAGTGCAAGCTAATCCTGTCTAAAGGCAACCACAGGAAATTGGCTGAATCTTTTGCTGGAAAATGTATTTGGAGTCTGGTACTGAGGATGTGAGTTCTGAACTGGTAACAGATTACATACCTGAAATGCTAACAATATATTCAGACCAAAGTAATTGAATAAATTATCTCACTATCCAAATAAGGGCAACCAGCCTTTTAGGTTCTAACTAGATGAGCTTAAGAAGAATGATTTATCAGATTTTATAGAATGGTAGTCATTTCTGAGTAATACCTTAATCTTTAAATTATTTAGCAAAATTTTCATCTACTTATGTATATACAAGTTATAAGTTCTCAATC
The DNA here is from genome assembly GCA_004363535.1 of Dasyprocta punctata. Lineage (NCBI taxonomy): Eukaryota > Metazoa > Chordata > Mammalia > Rodentia > Dasyproctidae > Dasyprocta > Dasyprocta punctata. The sequence continues at coordinate 114,136 of RJWM01002618.1, read as the reverse complement.
CATCTCAAATAACCAACAAAACATTATCAAAGTATCCACTGTAAACAATAAACCTAGAGTTGAAATGCTAGCTATTCTGTATTACAGTGAGAAAAGTGAGTAGAAACATGGATCAAAGCCTGAATTTAAGCTTTCTGGAAAAACAAGTATCACTTAAATTTCAGACCAGGATAGCAAGTTAAGGTGGGCGATGAGTGAGGAAGGAAATCAGTATTTATCTAATACCTACTATGTTCCAGGTAATATATGGTCTTTATTTCTATTAATTCATTTGTTTCTCACAATCACTTGTGAAATAGGTAATACTATTTCTATCTTAACTGGTCAGAAAGATAGGCTAAGAGTATATGTGCTGTGGAAGCAAGCCCAAGATAGGCTAAGAGATACTAAGTGACTTGTCCCAGGTTGCTCAGCTTATAAGTATCAAAACTGGAATTTAGACTCAGGCCTGCTTGACTTCAAATTCAGAGCTCTTTCCCATCTACTGTGTTGCCACCTGGGAAAAAAGTGGTGAGAAGAAATGGAAACTTAGAGTCAGCACCGTTTGGGGACTGGGATGAGTGAGAACAGTAGCCACAGCAGCAAGCAAGCCCAGTCTGGGAACCAGTGCCACGTGTGGGCCACTGGCGGACTGGGAGCAGCCAGACCCTAGCCCCTTCCAATGCGTGGGCTGGCAAACAAGAAGTACCAATCCCCTGCCCCCTGTAAATGACTGGCTTCTCTGGAGAAACACAGGCTGTGATGATAACTATTGAGGTGAAATGCAATTGGATGCTTGTGGTGCTTTGGTGTTTCACTAATATTGCAGGTCCAGGGCCAGTGGTCTGATCATAGGTTCAAGGATATTAGTATGCAGTGTGGCATCTAGGGGGGATCTCTTTCTGAGGTTTGCAGCCATTGTTGATTCCCTATGGTCTTGTTTTGAGGTTCTATACAGTTTCCTTTGTTTTGTTGGGTTGGGCTTTAGTCTGTTTTGTTTTGTTTGATTATGTTAAATCTGATGGCAGGAGAAGCTATTTCAAGGATAGCAAGATATATTACGGTAGCAATTTTGGATTTACTATTGGCTTATTTTGAAGTCCTTTATCAAATTCATTGTTTTGTTTTTATTATTTCTATTCCATTCTGTTCTGTTTGATTTTTGCTATATTCTAAGTCATCTGCAGCTATTTTGAAAACATCAGAAGGCATTATGGTAACTACTGTTGATTTCATAATGTTTTGAAGTCCTGTATCTCTTACACTGGTTTGTTTTGATTGGCTTTATTCTGTTATATACTCTTTAAAATAAAAAAAAATGAAAAGCTAGCATGTGAAAAACCTCAAAAGAAAGAAGTGGTGGTTTTCTTCCAAATAATTGTTTTAGCTACAAAGAGAGTGATCGAAGGGCATGGTTACTTTCATAGTGTGAATTGTAGGTGGGTAATCTACAGGAGCCCTGTCCTTGGAGTTAGGAAGCCCGTTTGGGTGGTAACTCCATCACAAACTAACTTATGTGACTGATAATTCACTTTACCTTTCTGAATTTCAGTTTTCTCATCCATAAAATGCAGACACTGTACCTGCCATATCTATCTGATAGAGTTGTTGTGACGATCAGATACAGAGATCAAATATATCTAAAAGCACTCTTCAGGCTAAGTTACAATGATTGTGTAGCTGAATAACTGTACAACTATAATTATTTCTTTTTCATAACAATAACAGTATTTTAAGATGATTGGATCTTTGGAATTTCCCAGTAGATTGGAATTGCTTCCTAAATATTTGTTTTATATTTTCTACTGAAGCCATTGGATTTGCTAAAATGGTAAGCCCTGAGCCATATGCAGAAGGTAAAGACCCAAAATAAATCACGTGCTGTGTTTCCCTCCTATGCCCTCACCATTTAGATGTAGATAAATCAGGTTAAGGATAACAGAAAGGGTACACATGTTAAAGGAAAGAAGTTCCATAAAGGTAGCTTTTTTTTAAAAGCAAATGTGGTGATGGGGGACACAGCCCTATCTGCTTTACTGCAGTGATGGTGGAGAGAGATAATGAATTATATGCATTATACATACATAAACACTCACACACATGTGAGCCTCAGGGCTTTTCAACATAATGCAGCACCCATCAGGATCCCTGGATGAGTCTGTGTAACTGAGGGCCACTTCTGATTCTCATAATACTATCATAGTAGCATATTTTCTGTTGATATGTTTAAGAAATGTTTCTTCTCATCCTACCCACAGGCAGGTGGATTCTCTACTATGGTGAACAGTGATTGAACATGGGGAGGTACATATTCATCAGTGCATTGACAAGTGTTTTAAGGAGCTTCTAGTATACAGAGCTTACTGTGCTTGGAGCTCAGAGTATAGAGCACACAGTCCACTTCCTCAGGGAGCATCATAGAGGAGACTAAAATTGAATGTAATTATAATATTATATTTTTGCAAATGAGAGAATGTGTTAGGTATCTTCTTGCTTATGCCTCTATTTCCTCTAGACACAAGCTATTATCTTTTGGGCTTTGAGCTGTGGGTATTGTGTGGGAGCCTGGAAAAGTAAAACTAGCCCAGGCCAGCCAGATTCCTTCCTAGCCAATGATCTGAAGTATAATTAGTGTTTTGTCAGACATCACCAGTTGACCTTCCTCCTGTCACTGATCTTCTGCTCTGAATGGAGAGAGTATGTGGCGGTGTGGCTCCTGGTAAGAGGAGAGGGCATCTTACCCCTAGAGGCAGGACTGACCCTCTCTAGCAGTGTGGAGGTCACTGCATTTGGCAATTAGGTTTGGTTGCTTAGATGTGAGAGAATGGACATGCCATTCTCAGGGAAAGGCAGATCCTGACCCACTATCTTCCAGAAAACAAACAATATATTCAGAACCTGAATAAAAATATGTATGAAATTCTGGGAGGCTGAATATTAGTATTATCCTCATTTATGGAAGAGTAAACTTAGATCTCTTATCCCAAACCAGACAGGCTGTTGGTAATCAGCCAAAAGAACCAAGAAGCTAATCTAGGGCACTGCTTAGCTTCAGAGCCCATTCTCTTAACTATTAACAATTTTCATTTAATTTTGGTTTTGGCTTAAGTAAAGATATACCCTCACCCCAGGGCTCCCAGTGATCCTTCTTCCTTGGCAATGCTGTAGGGAATTTGTCCTTAGAGCCACATCTTTGATATCTACGTCTGTTTCCCTTTATTTGTCTCCTGCTCTTTCTCCCTATCCCCACCAAAATAACCTGGCTAAGGGCTCTGGTCAGGACCCCTTCACCTGGTTGGACTTTCTTCACAGAAACCACTCAGTTGTAGTCCTTTTCCTAACATTGGAGGTAATTGAGATGTATGGAAATATCCTCAAGACATCTTTGTTATCTAATCACAGAGTTATGGATTATTCTGAGGCTTTCCTTCCCACTGATACTCTTATTCAGAATACCTCAAGTCCTAGTCCTTGAGAATCTTTCCTGTTTCTTTCCTATCTTCTCTCTCTAGCCCCTTCCTCTTCTACCTCTTGTCCCAGTCCACCCCTGCAGCTTAGAAGCAATGCAGGCTTTTCTTCCAGCCTTTCCTTTTTTACATTCAGCCCTTACTGCTTTTGGTGATCATCTGCCTGTTGTGCACATGGAACCAGTGTTTGTCATCCATATCTCTTGCCTCAGAAAGAATGATAAGAATGATAAGGTCCTCCCTGACTTTAGCTGTCAGAGTTTGAATTTCTTCCCCGTAGAGATTCCTAGATCTGTATTATATAGGGAGTATTAGTATGCTGAGTTCATCTCCCAGAAACAAACATTTTAGGGAGAAATGCTTATGTCAGATAAGTACAGAAGGCTAAATTCTCCCCACAGTCCAGTCTGAGGCTAAAGAAGGCAGACTTTCACTAGCTTGGCTTGCTGTCCTCTCTTTCCATAATTCTGTGGTTGTAAAAGGAAGTGAAAATGGAAGTTTTAGGGGGAAGTCCTGTAACAGGAATCAGGAAACCTGGGTTCTGATACTGACACTGCCATCTGCTAGCTTCATGAACTCAGAGTAGTCTGTGCATAACTCTATTACTCTTCTGTATTGGAATTTCCTGATTATAGGTTATTTCCTTCATTGAATTATAAGCTTCCTGAAGGCAGCAGCCATAGCCATACCATACTCATTTTGGAATCCACAGTTCCTAGGTGTTCTGTCTGACCTATCTTTTTTTCCTCTCACCATCAATTTTCTGCATTGCTGTGGGAATAAGTTTTCTAAAATGTAAAGCCTATCGTGTCATTCCCCTTCCACAAACCCTTAATGGTTCCTTGTCACCTTTAAAATGAGTTTTCTAAGCTCCATTATGATCTGGACCCTATCTACCTCTCTAGCATATTCTAGAAAGGTTCTAGCATGCATCTTATACTTTATTCATTCATTTCTCACAAACATTTAAGCATATTTCTGCCATGGACCAGGCACCGAGAACACAATATTGCAGATGGTGATTGTCCTTACAGGATTTATACACTCTCCCTTTTCTTCTGGCTTACTACTACTTGTTCCATAAATCTCAGTTCAGGTCTTGTTTCTTCCACGAAGGCATTGCTATGCTCCATGCCTCTCTCCTTAAAACCCTCATCTAGTTCAGGTATTTTCCATTTCTTTACCCAGTGCACCCTGTGCATCATTTAATTGTAACACTTTTATGTACCAGTCTACCAGACTAAACTCTAAGGCTGAGTTCTGTGCCATATCCATTTTTTTTTTTATACCCAGCACATGGATTGGAATGCATGATGTACAGTACTGAGAAGAGATAACTGAGTAAATATTACCCTCTGGTGGCTAGTTCTTGTAAGTACAGTCTCTTATGCACCTGAAGGATGAGGAGCACAACCAAGTTACCTAGGAAAGACTTTTCTTTCTTTTACCTTTGAGAAAGGAAGTAATTCATATGTGGCCTCCTAGGACCTAGGTTGTTATTCCAACATCTCCAAATCATTCATAATTTAGAAAACAGTATTGAAATGACATAGCAGATAAAATTATTTTGAGTAATTGTATGAAAAGAAAAGGGAAACTTGTTTTCTGTAATGAAAAAATGGAACATAATATAGTCATTCTATAATATCTGTAGGGAGTTCTACAATATCTGTGGGTAATTTGTTCCAAGAGCCCCCTAAATGCCAAAATTCATAGATGTTCAAGTTTCTTATGTAAAATGATGCAATATTTGCATATGACCTACCAACATTTTCCCATATATTCTAAATATGTCTAAATTACTTATAATATCAAATACAATGCAGATGCTATATAAATAGTTACCATGCTATATTGTCTAGAGAATAATAATCCGAAAGTACCTGCACATATTTAGTATACATGCAATATTTTTTCCAAGTATTTTCAATCTGAGGGTGGTTGAATCTACAGATACAGACCCATGGATATGGAGGGTCAACTATGTACATATATTCATTATAATTTCCCAGGACCAACATACTCACATTCCTTCACTCAGCAGTTATTTATAGAACACCTGCAGTGTGCCAGGTCCTACTCTGTTTGTTGAAGATATAGTAGTGAAAGAAACCTATGTTCTAGTGGGGAGAGATACACAATTAAAAAGAAAAGCATGTATAAGCCAGGCATAGAGGCACACACATGTACACCAGATACTCAGGAGACAGAGGCAGGAGAATTGCAACTTCAATCCCAACCTGGGCAACTTATCAACATAGTAAGACCCTGTCTCAAAAAAAATTTAAAAAAAGAAAGAAGGGAAAAGATTATATATATATATATATATATATATGTATATATATGTGACAGATAATTATGCTATTAATCTCTTTTGGTTCTTCAAAAGAACAGTTTGTGCTTTCATTGTTTGATCTGTTTTTCATGCCTGTATCTTGTAATCTGAGCAACTACATTGACAATAACAATACGCAATATAGTAGCCATTATTAATCTCCTTTAATGTTGATTTGAAATTCTGTACCATTATTTTTAGTTTTTTTGCTTTAAAACTAAAATAGGGATATACCTCAGTGCAAAGACTGAATATATATAAAAATATATGTATATCTAAATATATATTACATGTACATATATTATTAAGAATTCTAAATTGTGCCCAGCATGTGCAAACTCCAAATTCAAACCCTAACACTGCAAAAGGAAAAAAGAATTATAAGTGAGATAAAAATGAGCTAGGATACAGAATGGAGGAGTGGGATTGTATTTTGGTTGTGTAAGTCCTTTTTCAGATAAATGTACAAACCCTAGGTGTATTAGTAAGAATTTTGGAAAACTACAGAAATGTTGATTTACTAGGACTGCCTAAAATATTATGGAACTTCTAGAGAATCTTCTTTTTTTCATATTTTTATTTTGAAGTAAGTTTAATTTCAGGTGGAAGTTAGTAAATTAACGCAAACTTTACTTTTTCTCTGTCTCTCTGTATGACTCTCTTTCATGCACACACACATGTTAAAATCATAGGTATAAACCAAACTGCCTGGGTGCAAATCCTAGCTGACATTTATTAACTATTTGATGACCTTGGGCAAGTTACATAATTTCTGTGTTCGTCAGTTTCTTGTGCAGAATGACAATGACAATAATAGTGCCTACCTCACAGGGCTAATGGGACAAGTAATGAGTTAAAATATATGAAGTAATTGGAACAGTGCCTAACATGTAGTGAGCACTAGAAAAGTATTAACTATTATATATTTGTCCCAAAAATTGATAAGGAACTTACTTGTCTCTCTGTCAGTATCCATTAGGCCTCCCACAGCATGAGTCCCTGAGCCCAATTCATCAGCTTTCTTCCACTGCTAGAGATGGCCTCGTTGCCACCTCCTCATCTGTACTACTTTTCTAACAATCCATTCCACACTTACCTTTACTTTCCTAATCTCTCATCTCTCCTCTGATCCCCATCCCCGCAAAAACAAAAAACAAAACAACACACATTAATTTAGGTGCTAAGGCCAATATATTAACTATGTCTCAGTATTTTTTTTGTTTTATAGTAGAAATGGTTATTTCTTTTTTAGAAAACCTTTTTATGTTATTGATACATTTTAGATATACATAATGATAACACTGATCATAGGGAGTTTGTGCCTGTACATGGTACATCTTGCTTCTTTTTTTCCCCATACCCTTCTCCTACTTTCAACCTCTCTTCCCCTCTTTATTTATAAAAGCTTTGTTTCCATTTTTTTCTGTTCTTTTTTGTTTTGTTTCATAGTATAATTTTTTTTGCCTCCTAAACTGTAGTTATTCCAGTACAGGGGACTAACAAACCTATTAGTAGTGGTTTCATTTGTCCCTTAGTCATTTAAGTGACCATTTTCCCCCAAATCTAAATAAGACACCTAAAAGTAATTCCTGCTTCATTTACTTATTTTTGTGTAAAGGCAGCTGGACCATCTTTGAAATGCTGTGGTGCTTCTTCCTTTTGTTCGTTTTAACTTTCCAGAGGGGCGATGATGCTGCCTCCGTGTGTGTGTGTGTGTGTGTGTGTGTGTGTGTGTGTGTATGCTCCCTTGAAGTGTAATCTGGGTTAACACCTTAGCTTTGAAGCTGCTACTGTGAGCATCATTATAAAAAAGTAATGAGTTTTTTGTAGCTCAGTAAGATGACAAAGTTGTTCATAACAACTTCTTTATAATTCATCAGATGTCCAATTTACCTCTCACTTTTCCTTTTCATTCCCCTTGTATAGAAAGCAACTACATATTGAATGAAGTCCAACTCAGCCTCTTTTTTCTTATTATGGAGTGGGTGGGATAGAGCAATAATATGAAGTGGGAAGTTTGTTGTGCTTTCTCTTCTTCAAATATTGTACCTTCCTTCTCTCTCTACCTTGTTCTCAATGAAACTTAAGGTGTGGCTATAGTGCTAAGATCCTGATGTTTCATCCAAGTACTCTGAGAGCCTTGAGATGACAGCATACTGCTCCATAATTTATCTGCAACCTCTGTTTCTAACCTTATTTCCTACATTACATCTATCAGGCTGATTCTGTTTTTCCCAAGCACGTTTTTTATTTTTCTTACTGTGTTGTTGCTGATGCTGATTTTTTTCATTCTCTGCCTGTATTTCTATTCCCTATTTCTGCCTGCTCAAGTCTTGAGGACCTTCAGGACCAGTTCAGCTACATAGAACCTTATGTAATTCCCTGATTGTCCTTTCCCACAGACAAAATTGGTTTTTCCCTTCTGTATGTTCTCATAGAGCTTTTATTTGTATTTCATTATTTTACTTGTTCTGCTATTCCTTAAATTAGTTATATTCACACTCATTTTCTCTACTTAATTGTAAGTATTTTGAAGGCAGAAAGATGAGTCTTTTTCATGATTATATTCCACTCAAGAAACAAGATGTAGGGCCTTGTAAGAGATGGACATTCAATAAACTTTTGCTGAAATAAAAACTTCCCTAAATGATCTTTGATACTGAAGTTGCAAAATCTTCTAGGTAGAAGGGGAAGAGCTATTTGGATGGAAGATTTCGAGGAATAAACTATGCTGCATCACTGGGTAGAGTGGAGAATACTCAGATGGCAAAGCCAACAGGGAATTCCGTTGCCATGTAAATAAATTGAACTTGAGTCTGAATACACGGGATCATCTACTACTTCATATATATTGTTTCACCCGAACAGGAAATCTCAGTGTCTTCTGAACTTGTGTATTGCACACTATAGGACTGATGAATATGACTAAGCTAAGAGAAGGGTTTTAGTGGGAAGTTTCCAATGGATGTGTGTTGGACAGAAAGCTGATGAACTTTAAATTTAGGATGAAATACCTGTAGAAGAGAAGAGTGACTTTCCAAAAACTGTCCAAAAGGATCTAGGAAAGAAGTTAAGTATGAAAAGATCTAGGTCATTGACATTTCAATGCAGAATTGCCAAAATAACTTTTTGTAACATATGGCTTTTGCAAACTCCTACGTATTTATTTTCTTGTAGTGGCCATCAGTAAAATGTTTCCATTAAAGGACTTGTGTGTTTCTACTAGAGAAAGGTGGTAATTTGGGAAGACTGTATCTTCCTCTGTAATATTTTGGCTGGAAAGTAGGAAAACTTCAAGAAATAAGGTAGGATGGGCAATTGAAAAAAATGTGCAAGTCAAATTCTTGCTGCCTTCAAGAAGAAAGTAAGAGAGCACTTTGCAGAGAGGAGCACTTGGGGACTTAACAAGGAGGCCTCTGTACCTAGCTAGCACTTAGGCCTTGGAAAGTTGAGGCTAGGACTTAATCAGACATCACGTCTTGCAAAAGTCTTTTTGAGGTGGGTGGATTCACATATCTAGATTGCCAAGATTACTGTAATGGTATTTTAAAGGAGAATGGATTTTTCCATAGACATAAAGCTCTCAGCCAAACCCACTAATCCTAAAGAAAGAGCAAAGATCAAATAAAGAGCTGGGGTCTTCCCCAAACCAAACAACCAACCTAGGACACTTGAAAATATAAATCCAATTATTTTCAACTAAAGGTTAATATGCAAGTAAAATATCTTACTGCATTTCTGAACAAAACTGCAAACAGAACACCAGAGCTTTCAAGTGCCTTCCAAGCAATTTGAATTGTTTTATTTCACATGATGAGACAGTTTTTCCCTGGAGTATTTCCTGTTCAGAAAGCACTTAAAGACCCTACTCTTTTGGGCTGCTTCTTGAAATGAAAAGATTTTAATATCACTGCTTTACTTTTAGTTTGGGATTTTGCTTCTTCAACCAACTTTTCACTCTACTAGTTGTGCCTAACTGTTTTTCTCCCCTAATGCGACTGTCCCCGAACCCACACCATAGCTCCCACACTTCAGTCTACATTTTCTCTACAAACTACACTAACTAGAATATATTTTTTAATGTTTGACATTCTTATTTTGATATTTTATTATGCTAAAGCAGTCAGTAAATGTTTCATAAGTGTTCATTGTGTATAAGGCATCATGCCAAGTATGGTGGGAGGAACAAAGCAGTGTAAAATCTTTCTTCAAGGAGCTTGCTGACTAATTGAAGATTTTTGTGCAAAGGGGTACATCTCATATTTATCCTTTACTTTCTATTCCTCTTGTCTTCTGTGGCTAGGCCCTTTTCATATTACAATAGTGTCCTAACTTGTGTCCTCAATGTTACCATTACTCCCATCAAAACAGTCCCACTCCTCTTCCTAAAAAAAAGTAAATTATGGGTATCCTTTTACCATTTTATCTTCCCTTCCCTCAAAAATATTTTTCAAAAACATATTTCCTAAAGAGTAAGGTTTGTCAATATGGTATCATATTCAAACGTTATTGCTTGGTTTGAAATTTCCCATACTCTTCCCTTAAAAATCTAAACTTTATTCCAGTTTTAGAGTTCAATTCAAGTTCCATTTCATTCATGTATCTTTTCTTCACTTCCACATTGAGAGTACAGTCTTTGCTTTCAATTTTTGTGATTATTGCCTAAATCACTCATTGTTTAACTTATGCTACTTTGACTGGTTTATTTTATTTTATTTTATTCTTTTATTTTTATTGTTTATTTAAGAGAAAATGGACACAGAAAAGAAAAACGAAAAGCAAAAGAGACAAACAAACAACAGCAACAAATTCAAAACAATAACATTATGGGTTTACAAAGTAAGATGATTGGAATTTGACAATGGTTGTAATATTGCATATCGTTACCTTCAAAGGGATTGTTTAGATTAACAGATATAGACATGTAAAATTGATCCAATCATAAGAGTATTAACTGTTCTTTTTCAATAACTAATGCATTTAGTAGTATAGTCATTTTAACTCTCTTATGTATACCTATATATAGATTTATGTCTTTTTCCTTTTCCCTTCCTTCTTTCCTCCTTTCCCCTTATAATACCTCTTGTTATCTTCAAAATAACTGCCCATACCGCCAGGCACAATACAATCAAACAAAATAGTACAGGATAAAACCAATGAAAAACAAAACAATGGAAGCAATACATAGTAAAACAACACTGATTACTATAATGCCTCATGTTATCTTCTAAGCAGTTGCTTATATCATCAGTCATAATGCAATCAAACAAACCAAAATAGGATAAAATCACTCAAAACAAAACAATGAAAGCAATATAGGATTTCAAAACAAGGTGATCAGATATCAGTAATGGCTAGCATAATGTGTTTTGTTATATTTGAAATTGCTGTCTATGCCATCAAATATAATAAAATTAGGCAAACCGAAGTAGACTAAGACCAAACTAAACAGCTCAATGAAAAACAATACAGTACTCAAATCCCGATGATAGATTAACAGTGGCCGCTGCCTGCCCTTTTTAGACACTTCCTCCCCTTTCATTTTTGCAATATGTATTGTGTATTTTGAATCCTACTAACTCCTTTAGGTTTTTTTTTTTGTACTAGGGAGATAACATGAGGCTCACCCATGTGGCTCTGGGCCATTTCATCCATGAACATGATCTTAAGTTGCATCCATTTACCTACAAGAGGCTTGAGGTTATTTTCCTTTATAGCTGAGTAGCTTTCCATTGGATAAAAATGCCATATTTTTCTTGTCCACTATGTAGCTAATGGGCAAGCTACCCCCACTTCTTCCTGGTTCCCTGTCACATATAGCATTGTTCTCTCCCCTTTGACTTTCAGTCTATGAACCCCCTTTCGAGTTTAAGTGTTTCTTGTATAAAGCATATTGGTGGATCCTATCTCCTGATCCACTCTGCCTGTGTTTCTTTCCATTGGTGGATTGAGGCCATCTACGTTAATGGTTAAGGCCAACATGCACTGCCTCGTCTCCGCCACGCCACTTTCCTGCAGTTGGCTGCCCACTTTTCCTCTCTACTCAATTATCTGCCCCGCTCAGTGATATCCCTCTGCCACTGTTTCTGGAGCTGTGGTCTTTTTTATCTCCCTCTAAAATGTCCTTCAGTATTCTTTGTAGGGTTAGCTTGGTGGTCATAAATTCCTTCAGTTGTTCTTTGTCATGGAAGTATCTTGTTTCTCCGTTAATTTTGAAAGATAGTTTTTCAGGGTACATCAATCTGGGTTGGAAGTTGTTTTCTTTCAGGACTTGAAATACTTCACTCCAAGCTCTTCTTGACCTGATGGTTTGTGTTGAGAAGTCTGTTGTGATTCTGATGGGTTTTCCTTTGTAGGTGATCTGTTTCTTTTCCCTCACAGCTTTTAATATTCTGTTCTTGTGTTGAATTTCTGGGATCTTGATTATTATATGTCTGGGTGTAGGTTTATTTTGGGTATGATTAACTGGAGTTCTATATGCTTTACTTATCTGAAAGTCACTTCCTTTTCCCATGCTTGGAAAGTTTTCTAAAATTATTTCTGTAAATAGGCTTTTAATTTCATTTGTACTGACCCCTGCTTTTTCACTCACACCTTTTATTCTTAAGTTATGTTTCTTTGGGTTGTCTTACAGCTGTTGTATTGTTACTTCCAGGTTCCTTGTTATTTTTAAGAGATCTTTCCTTTCACAATCACAAGCTGCAAACCTGTCTTCAAGGTTTGAAAGCCTATCTTCAGTTTCTTTCAAGTGGTTTTGCCAACTTTCATTGGAGTTTTTGAATTCCTGGTGATCTCTTTGCATCTGTTTCATGTATTATAATTTTTTGTATTGTTTATTCATGGTTTCCCTCATTTTCCTATGCTCCATTTTTTCATCTATGTCTCCTTTAGAGTTGTCTAGCAGTTCTTTTATTATGTTTTTCATTTCTTTTATTTGAGTTAGTATTTCTCTTCTAATTTCTTTTATAGCCTCTTGAAGTTGTTTCTTTACTTCAGTTGCCATCACTTCAGAAACTTCAGCTGTGGGACTCCCGATCTCTTCTGCATTTGCATCTCCTGGACTTGCTCTGTTTGGATTGGAGGCCAGAGACTGCCTTTTGCTTCTTTGTCTTGACATATTCCTGAGTTCTTCTGGGCAAATGGGTACTGGGGACCCAGGCACTCCTCACATTGGTCACAATTTCTCTGAAGTGAGACTGGTTCTTCTAGCTAGTGCTGATTATAGATATCTGATGGTTGCCACTGGGGGCGCTGCTGCAGCGCTATCCGCTGCCTTTCCCCAGCCCACCTTGGCTCCCCGAGGGCTGGTACAGTGTGGCAGGGGTGAGGCCGTTGTCCACGAACCTGGGCCGGCCACCCGAGGACTCTCCACCACCATCCCTGGAGCACGCAAGGAACCACTGTCTCCAGACTGAGCTGGTCACCCACAGGGACCCTCCGCGGTGGCCCCCAGAATGTGCCTGGCTCAGCCTGAGCAACCTCCACGGGTTTGTGCCCAGCTAGGAGTCCCCAGCCCAACTCTAAGATGTCTCCTAGCCAATCTCTTTCCCTCGCAGGAGGGTGAAGACCTCTACACACTCAGCATCAGCCAGTTCAGTTCTCCAGGTCTGCTCCCCCTGTCCACTGACACTCTCCTCCAATGCTGCCTCTCTCGGCAGAGGCCTCCAGGGTCGCCGCCGCTGCAGCACCTTGATCGTGCGTCCCCAGGTTCCACACAGTGTGTCTGGCTCCGGGCAGAGGCGCCACCAGCTACCACCTTCTTTGTTTAAGTGTTTCTTTTGACTCTTTCTGTGGGCTTCAATTCTCACTTTAGATTATTCCTGGGTCCAGAGGGCCCACTTCCTTCCTTCTTGTCTTCCCCACGTTGCTATATTCTGGCATCTGGATGGTATCTCTCAGGGAGGCTGTTAATTCTGCTGCTTACTGTTCCGCCATCTTGACTAGTTTATTTTATACATATATGTTTCTTCCCCATCTAGATTGGCAATTTATTGAAGGCAGAGCCTTAGCATAACATTGCACACAAGGATGCTTAATACATGTTTGACAATGAAGATAGTGATGATTTTTCCTGGCTTTAGTGTAAAAAAATAATAATGAGGATGAGTAGCAAAGGAAAAATTCTAGAATAGGGAGATTAAAGAGGCTTTTGTAATAATAGTTCAAAATACCTCAATTTATTGGTTCATTGACTCAGATCCTTATCTTAATCTCAGAGGAATTTTAGTGAGTTTGAAAAAGAAGGAAGGAGTTTAGAATTTTTTTGAATTTATATGAGGGATGAGGGAGTAGAAGCTGCAATAATAATAGCAGCATTGACAAAAAGAAATAGTCAATCAGAGGTAGAGGATGGATTTGGAAAAAAGATGTTAAGTTTATGTTTAGATATAGTATATAGAACTTAGGGTAACTTGTGTACCAAGTGAACATGTCTTGCAGGTAGCAAAATACAGTTTTTACCATTAATTGAACCCAACAGATATTTATTTAACATACACTATGTGTTAGTCATCATATTGAAGATAGACAAAGTCAAATGAAACACAATCCCTGGCTTCTACAACTCATGTTTAACTGGGAAGACAGACTAATACAATTACTGTGATGTAAGGTAGTGAATAATATTGTTATATATAAAGTGCCCTGGAAATAGAAATAAGGGCAGATGAGAAGAAGTTACAGAAGTGATAATACTTGAGTAGGGTTTTAAAAGATGAGTAGAAGTTTGTTCAGTAAAGTAATAACCTCAAGTGAAGGCACAGAGCACAAAATCTCTGGTATTCTGGGGAAAACAGCAGAGAGTCTAAAATGACTAAAGAAAAGGGATGACAGAATAAAGATGGATGGTGGGGAAAAGATAATAATTGTCAGAAACTGAAGACAATGATGTTACACTAGACTGAAACAGGCAATATGTATAATGGTTAAAAATGTGGATCTATAGTTGTACTATCTGGATCCATATATCTTATCTCTGCCACTACTATATGTATAGCCTTGAGTAAGTCATTTAATCTCTTTGTGCTTAGGTTTTCTTATCTGTCAAATGGCAATAATGATACCTGTCTTGTAGGATTGTTTTGAGGATTGAGAGAGCTGATATATGTAAACTGATTACAGTAGTTCCTGACATACAATGAGTATTGTGTAAAGGTTATTCCAGGGATGAAATTACAAGTAACAAAGTTTTGATTTGAGGCAGCATCCTGAAAAAGAAACTATAAATGAGAAGTGCCTTAAGTTTCCAGATACTCTAAACAAGGATCCAGGGAGAACTGAATTCATCTCTTATTCTCAGATGAGTAGGAGTTCTGTAAAATGGTAAGATATGTGCTTTGGAAAGGTAGATCCAATTTAAGGAAAGGGAAAAGAAATCTAAAAAAATAATTGGATAACAGTAAATAACTGGCCAGAGTGGAGCTATTTATTCAGAGTAAGTAGATGCTACCAGGTGGCATTTCTCCCTCTAAAGTAAAAACAAAGCAAAATAAGGTTGTCACTCTTTAGCAAGAGTATTTTATTTTGGTTAAAATATAAACAGTATATTAGCCAGCAGGGATCTTAGAGGATGAGACAGGAGGCAGCAGGGTACAAGGACAGATATTTTGTTAGGGTTGGAGTATGTAGAAGAACCCTCTGAAGAGAGATACCAATTGCAAATGTAACTCTTCCTTGCTAATGCAGCTCATCTAGCCCCTTGATGCTCTTAAGTAACCCATTGTCTATTCCTTAGCCTTCTAGAGATCTGCTCGAGTGATCACTGAATAGACTTTTTGAATGATTGTACTCCTACATGTGACTGCTCTATGTGCTGCTGAAATGGAACTGAACCTTGTCTCCCCACCCACCAAACTCAGGGGTTTCACTTAATAGAACTTGGTTTGAATTCTGGTTTTTACTATTAATAGCTGTGTGATTTAGAGCAAGTCACTAAAATTCTCTGAACCCCCACTTCCCCATCTGTAAAAGTAGAATAAATATGGTTCCTATATTATAAAGTTGTATTAATAATTACATGAAATATTTATTGTCTTGGTTACTTTTTGCTCGTTGCCGAAACAAAATACCTGACGCCCAAAGTTAGGGAAGGAAAGGTTTATTCTTACAGTTTTTCGGGAGTTTCAGTCCATAAAGTGGGCTCCAAGGCAGCATGGGATGACGGGGCTACAGTTCATGGCGGCTGCAAGCCGCAATCCGCGCTGGCGAGAGAGAGGGCGGAAGCCGGGAAGTAAGCAAGAGGAAGGCCCGCCTTCCCTTATACTGTATCTCAGCTCCACCCCTGGGCGGGTGTAGCAGTCATGTCATTAATCCTGGTGCTAGACAACAAACTGATCACAAGCATCAGACTCAGCCCCATCAAAAGTATGAGGACTTGGGGGTACATAGCATATCCTATACATTTATCTATAAAGTGCTTGGCACATTAAGTGTTTGAGAGATATTTGTTCCTTGTCCCTTCCTTTCCCTTTGTATCTGGGCAGCCCAAATATTCCCTGTTTCCATTTTAGTTTCTGGTGGGGGCTCTGTACTATCTAATAGCAAGAGTAATAGAGATGAAGAAAAGTCAGTCCTTAGACAATGAAGAATAGTGGCCTTTTCACCAACCCTACCCTGACATTACTGTAGAGATATTTTGGTATAGCTACTATGTCAAAATAGGAGATACTCAGATATTGGACAGAAATTTTTCTTCAAGGCAAGAAATATTAATAAAATGTGATGAGAACTATGTGAAAAAATCTACACATTCACATATATGCAGATAGATAGATAGATAGGCAGACAGACAGACAGCTATCTGTTTGTCTGTGTATTACTGGAGATTGAACCCAGGACTTTTACACTGAGTTATATCCCCAGCCTTTTTTTAAAAATTTGAAAAGGTGTCTCACTAAGTTGCCTAAACTAGGCTCAAACTTGTGATCCTCCTGCCACAGCCTTCTAGAGAGCTATTATTATAGGTGTATGCTACCATGCCCAGCTACTCATTCATACATTAAATGTGAAAATATACGTGCACATTTATATATTTAAAAATTAGAAGGGAACAAGGAAAACTGAAAACATTTTGTTAGAGCAGTAAAAGTATGTTGTTTCAGTGTTATCTTAATATTATTGTGCCTGTTGAGGAGGCGTCTCTTTTCTTCACATAAATAAATCTCCTTACCCTCTTTCCAAAAGAGCAGCAGGAGGCCAGGGTGCCGGAGTAAAGGGAATGGCATAGTGGGAATAACATGCCCCCATCTCATCTGTCCTTCTGCCCAGCCTTCCATTAACCATCATGATCTACCAGAGACCTGGAGAGCTTCTTATCTGTCGTGCTTCAATGCCCTTGCATCATTAATATCATCATCTCTACTCTTCTTCTAGGAGTGGATCTTATCGAGGGAGGTATGGAAGAAGTTGTGCATGTTTAGCTGTCAGTCCAAACCTTTTAGAGCCAGCAGGGGAGAAAGACAACAATCACTGTGTAATACTCTGGACTTTCTTGGCAGGTGAATACTGCTATGCATGAGGCAAAACTTATGGAAGAATGTGACGAATTGGTAGAGATCATCCAGCAGAGGAAACAAATGATTGCTGTCAAAATCAAAGAGACAAAGGTAAAGCATAGCATTTCAGTGAGGCCAAGGAAGAGTTGATTTTTTTTTTACAAATATCAGAGTCTAATCCTGATGACTGCAGTTTGAATTTGGATCGTGAAGGCAAGAAGAAATGAGGTAGTAAGGAAGCAGGCAAAGAAGAGGCAATCCAGTAAAAATGATGACAATTATGGATGCTGGAAACATTCTATACCTTGACCTGATTGTTGGTTATATATTTGTTATTAACATTCTTAGGATGTCTGAAGACTGATACAGCAGAGGTGTACAGAGCTACTCAAAATGAAATAATGCTGAAGTCAGGGCATCAACTTAGAAGGCTTATGGATTGATTCTTAGTATGAGTTGTTGAAGATTAAAATCAGTGTAATGACAGACAGCCCACGTGGAAAGAAAGACTGTAATAAGTACTACTAGCAAGAAAAAGATAGAAATTATCTCATTTACTAGATATAAAAGAGAAAGGAGACAGAGAAAGGCAATGAAGACCTAGGTTTGTAACCTAGAAGCTGAAGAATCATGGTCAAAAGGTCAGGTGTGAGTTTCTAAACTACAATGACTTTAGGTTTATTGGCCTGCTGCTCAACATTAGTGATTATAAACTCATGCTGTGGGTACAATATGAAAAGTTGCAGGAGCCTGGTTTGATGACCAATATTTTGAGCCATGCTGGGTGGTTCCAGCTAACACAGGAATTAAAATTTCCAATACAGATTTGTTAACTCAGAGGTATGCATAAAGACACGTAGAGAAATATATGCATAGAAGTAGAGCTATGAGTAAAGAAAAGTGAAGTACTTTTTATTAAACATATATGTGAAGATACATTGATAGTAAAAGTGGTAATCTCTGAGTGGTACAGTTTCTTTTTATGCTTTTTATTTTTAAAATATTCTAGAATAAGCATATATTTCTTTTACAGTTAGAAAAATTAATGTTATCAATACAAACAGGAGGAAGATAACTGATAGTCTGTGACTGAGTACAATGCAAGTGAGCAAGCTGTAGATTGGAGAAGGAAGGGTTGGCAAGAGAGACTTAGCAGGTAGGGTGAGAAGGTGAGTGGTTAGCACAGTGACCCTGGGATATTAATAAGCCTTATTTGTAGAATCACTACAGCAGATCTCCTTCATGTTGTTTTGTTGTTTTTAATTAAGCGCTGTGTATTTTATCTTGATTTTTCTTTTACTAATTCCTTTAAGGTTATGAAACTGAGAAAGTTGGCCCAGCAGGTTGCTAATTGCCGTCAGTGTCTTGAACGGTCAACAGTCCTCATCAACCAAGCTGAGCATATCCTAAAAGAAAATGATCAGGCACGGTTTCTACAGTCTGCAAAAAATATTGCTGAGAGGTAGGTTCCTTATACTCTTTTGAAATGCCTGCTCTTGTGAAAAGGGGCCAGTTTAAAGTCATTTAATTTTTTTCAGGCATGTATGTACCAGCTGCCACCTGAAGATTTTAACAATTAGGGAATTATTGAAGCATAGTAGTAAATCCACAGGTAAATCCCTGTGGATTTCTAGACCCTTCTTTCCATCTTTGCAGCCTATCAGTTCATTTAATGCACAACCAAGCAAGAGGCCTATCTTCCTCATGCTCACACAGAGCTTGAACTGAGATGGTGTTGGCGTGGGGGCAGAAAAGGTTTTGGTTACAATGACATGTCTATATCTGTTAATGTAAACAACCATTTTAAAGATAATGATATGCAATATTGCAACCATTGTCAAGTTTCTATCATCCTGTTTTGTAAACCTGCAGTGTTACTGTTGTGCATTCACTCTAGTCATTTGTCTCTTTTGCTTTTTTGTCTGTTATATGTCTTTTTTTTCGCTTAAATAAATTTTAAAAAATGATAAATGTGTGCCTTTCCTGTCCATGTATAGTTTCTATTGCTTTCACTTAGTTCTTCCTTATATAAATCCTTCAAAGCAGTAATCCTTTGACTTTCATTTAATTACTCACTACTTTGAAAAATTGGTGAAAGACATAAACTTTATTGCAGAAGGGGGAAATACATTTTCGATACATACACAGGGAATTTTTGTTTTTAAAATATAGAGTGGCTTATTTGGATTGTTCTAAGGATTCACTGTGGAGTCAGGATGACTGGCCACACCCAGGGTTCTCTTCCTCGGGCAGTCCTCCTACTAAGCAATGGCTTTGGCCTCAGACAGGAAAGCCTCCCAGTATTTTATCAGGTGTTGCTGTGTTTGTACTAATGATTCTAAGTACTTGATGATAACAGTTTTAAAGTCCTTCACTTGTTCTTTCTCAAATCTTTCCACTTGTTTTGAATTGTTTTAGAGATCTGTTCAAAATCTCTTTCTCCTTATTGTACTTTAGCCTCCCACTTCTTATTTCATTTTTAGCTTGCTGTATTTTATCTGGTTTGTTAGCAACCATCATTTTTGCCTCAGTTTCACGTTTTTTGAGCAAAGTAATTTCAGTGTCTTCCCATTTTTGCCAGCACTTCATTCGATGGTCATACACACCTGTCTTGGTTACTTTTTACTCGTTGCTGAGACGAAACACCTGACACCCAAAATTAGGGAAGGAAAGGTTTATTTAGCTTACAGTTTTTGGAGGTTTCAGTCCACAATCAGCTGGCTCCAAGGCAGGGTGGCATGGCATACGGTCAACACTTCAAGGCAGCAGCACAGCAAAAGCAGCCAGAGTAAAAGGGGGACAAGAGCAAGCTTCTGCTCCTCCTTTATATAGTACACAGGACACCCCCTCCCCCAGGGTGGGTGTAGCTTCACAAACATCCTTGCCTTCCTTTGCACAGGATGAGGATGTTTACAGAGTAAGACCCCTGGCTCCCTCCTGAGTCTCCCAGTTAAACTTCTGACCTTCTCAAATTGTAACAATGACCAGGTAACTGCTTTACACCCCAGGATGTAGAGCTGCTGAGTTACTTAATTAAGCTGCTAGACTTCTCAAGTTGACACAATGTATAAACCATAGCAACACCTTTCACTGCAGAAATAAGATGAATGTAGTCACTGAGTAGTTCTGAAAACATATAGAAGTCAGCAAAAGCTTGTTCCTGATGTAGCTGGTCTATTTTCTCTTCAACCTCTGCAAGCTAGGACACTGCCCTAGATAAAGTGGCATGATCCTCAGAATTACCTAACATGGCAGCACTTTTAGCAAAGGCAGCTATATTGGCTGAAAGTTCTTTTCCATGACAAACCAGGGTTTTGACACTGGTGTGAAGTTTCCTAAGCTGCTGGTCAGGATTCTCAAACTGCTGCTGCTTTTCTTCAAACCACACACCCGATTCATTCATCTTGATTGTCTTCTTGTTGACAGTATCCGCAGCCTTGTTCACCATCCTCAATATTCTGACCCCTCTCAGAGCCTATGTATCAACTGCTCAAAGCAGCTCTGAAGTTTCCAAGAATTGCCTTAAATCAGGATCTGGTAGTAAAACTGGGCGTTTTACTATTCTTTGAAGATACCTTTCAAGAACTGCTCTTTGTTTTTCTACAAACTCAGTGGATGATAAATCCTCTTTACCTACTTTGACCTTGGTCAGACCTACTATACTCTTTTCTGGAGTTGGTGGCACAATATAACCAACATGTAAATACTTGCTTGCTAATTTACTGTGCAAACCAAGAAAGTCACTGAATCTTCTTTTAACTGAAAATTAACTCTTACTGAACATGGAAAGAGAAGTCTTTGTTGTTACTCTGTATGCCATGTAAGCATTCATGCCATCACCAACTTTCTCTGGATCTGACATACCAATTTCTATATTAAAAATATCTCCATTTGCTTCTTCTTCAATCTGTTCCCTGGATCTTTCAAAGATCACAGGGCCTGACATACTCTTTGATTCCATTCTAGGAGCAATGAGTATAGTAGGGGTGACAGGTGTGACTATAGGAGGAGAAGGTTCTGAGGACAGGATAGGGTCTCTTTCTGGGCTGTCCAAAGAAACTTCTTTGTGGCTTATGCAAACATCTTCTCTGTCATCATCTAGTACAACTTCTGATGGTTTGGGGCCATTGGAGTTTGCACTAATACCCTCTGTAGGAAGACTAACTGGTTCTGGAGATGATGGACTTGATTCTAGGATGGAGACAGTGCTAGTGAACAGGTCTTCTCCATCCTCCAGCTTTTCAAAGTTGGTGGGCTTCCTGTCCCCCAGCGGAGGAGGCTCTCTGTCAGCCGCCATCTTCACTTGCCCCACAGGAAATTTTTTTTATACAGTTTCAGAGGTCTCATAGGTCCCTAGAGCTAGGTTCAGTGGCACACACCTGTAATCCCAGCTACTTGGAAGGCTAAAGCAGGAGGATCACTTGAGCCCACAAGTTCGAGGTCAGCTTGGCTAACATAGCAAGACCATATTTAAAAAAAAAGATCCTTAGAAGTTCACCTATAAATGATTGGTAAAGCATCACCAAGGCTTCATGGGGCTGCTGTAGATCATTAGGCCTTATTTGCCTTCCGTGTATTATATCTCACTCTCATTAATTGAAGGTTTTGATTCCAGGCTCACAGTCTTCCTCCTGTTGCTTCTGCCATCATTCTGGATGACTTCAGCAGCACCTACGTGGCTGACTCATCTAATGTTCTATATTCATCTAGCCTCTTTGTCATCCTCTTCTCCAGTGACTCACCTCTAGTCCACATCCACCTACTTCCGTGGACTACATGCCTAACCTCATCATCACTCAAAATTGCACTGAAGTTATAAACTAAAGCATCCCACTTTTTCACTACAACCTTCATGCTTGAAACGCTCATTTTTTTTCTTCAAATATATGTATTTTTCAACTTCATTGGAACCACTAAGTCCTGATTTCTATGTTCATTTTCTGTCAGTATCTCTTGTCCCTTCCTTCCTCTCCCTCCTTCTTTTCCTTCCCTCTCTCCCTCCTCTCTCCTTCCCTCTTTCTCTCCTTTTCTTTCTTTCCTTCCTTCCTGTCTTTTTTTACCCCGTTGTACTAAGGATGGAACCCAGGGCCTTTACATTTCCAGCCCCCCGCCCCACCTTTTTTGAGACTGGGTCTTACTAAATTGTGAGACTGGGTTTGAATTTAACGATCCTCCCAGTTTAGCCTTTCAAGTAACTGGGATTACAGGTGTGCACTACTACACTTGGCTTCACTTCCTCATTAGCCTATTTAGTGTCTGTGATTTCTCCTTTCAGCTAGTCTCTTTTCAGTCTTCCCACTTCCTTTGCCCATTGTCCTTTTGTCACACCAATCTGATAAAGTTCCAATCCTGAATCAGTCCCACCTTTTCCATGCCTATATTTGAATTGCAGAGGCTTGCTGGAGAAAATCGCATAGCCATGGAGATTGGTCTTAACTGCATAACAAATTTATGATTTCTAATTTCACTTGAACCTTCAGTAATGCAGTCTTTCTGTATTCCTTTGATCAACTTCCTTTTTAACTCATCTCTACAATGGCTGTTTCAGATCATATGTATTCACCTCAAAATTCCAACTAAACCTGCCACCCTTCTGCTTATACTCTGCAAATGCCTTCTTACTCATTTCGTACCTGAGGTAATGGTGGGTATGAAATGATGAATTCTTCAACTGCTCATAGCAGACTGCTGGACATACCTATGTCCACATCCATTACTTCCACCTTCCTTCTGGTTATAATGGAAGAAATGTCCTTGCATTGCCCACCACTTTTCTTTGCCTCATATCTCCAGTAGCTGTCATCTTATCCCTCTCCCTGCCTTCATAGCAAACTCCTTGCAAGAGTTTCCATTTCCTCATCCCTATTTTACTCTTACCCATATTATATTTATTTATGTCAAAGTGATATTCTGTACATATTTAGAAAGTGAATTAACTCTAAACCATATTGCAAGAAATGTCAATTGCCCATCTCCAATTTCAGCTCTCCAACAACAACAATAATAATAACGAGCACTTATTTTGTGTTGGGCACTGTTTTAAGCCTTTAAAATATTAATGCATTTAACCATCACACAAACCTTATGAGTAGACACTGCTATTATCAGACTTGTCTGAGATCATTCAACTAGTCAGGGGCAGAGGCAGGGTTAAGATAATGGTGTATAGGGCTATCATCTACATTTTTTTATAGCAAAGTCATGCAATTTCAGCTCTATTAGGTATTTCTATTGGTATGACCTTTGCATGTCTAAATATCATCCTTACATTGCTATTTTTTTGATTGATTGACTGATTGATTGATTGATTGAGGCAGGGTCTCGCAATACAGTTTAGGCTGGCCTTGAACTCTCTATGTAGCCTGGGCTGGACTCCAACTCATGGTGATCCTCCTGCCTCAGTTTGCAAGTCCTGGGATTATAGGTGTGTGCCACCTTGCCTGGTATTCCTTTTTTTCAGTTTTAGATATCGTCAATTGACTTCTACAAATTTGGCAAGTCTTTCAACCCTTTTCTTTTAGCTTCTCATCTTTCTCCTCTATCCCTTTCTCCTTTTCCTCCTTTTTACTGGAAATTGAACCCAGTGGTGCTCTACCACTAAGCTACATGCCTAGCCTTTTTTATTTTGAGACAAGTTCTGAGTTTCCCAGGCTGGTGTCAAACTCACAGCCGTCTTGTTTCAGTCTTCTGAGTGGGTCTGCACCACCTCACATTATTACCTCAAAAAAATTTTTGGGCAGCCGGGCGTGGTGGCGCACGCCTTTAATCCCAGCACTCGGGAGGCTGAGGTAGGCGGAGTGTTGTGAGTTCGAGGCCGGCTTGGGCTACAACGCGGCGCAAGGCCGGCCTGAGCTACATAGTGCGACCCTGCCTCAAAAAACCAGGGCCGGGAGTTTGGCTTAGTGGCTTAAGCACCTGCCCTGGCAGGCGCGAGGCTGTGAGTTCAATCCCCGGTGCCGCAAAAAAAAAAAAATTTTTTGGGGTGACATTTCCTTTATTTAAGGGAGGGAGTTCCAATTACATATGTATCAGGATGCTTGAAGTTGTCCTATAGTTAGCTGTTGTTTTTTGTTTGTTTTTGTGGCATTAGGGTTTAATCAAGGGGTGCTCTGGCACTAAGTTATACCCTTTTTATTTTTTGAGACAGGATATTGCTAAGTCGCCCAAACTAGCCTTGAATTTGTGATCTTCCTACCTCAGCCTCCAGAGTAGCTGGGGTTACAGTCATGCATCAAAACACTCAGCATTTTTTTTTAAGACAAGGTCTTACTATGCCTTTCAGGCTGACCTTGAGCTCACTTTGTAGACCAGGATGGTCTTGAACTCCCAACGATACTCCTGCCTCAGCCTCCCAAGTGCTAGGATTACAGGCATGTGCCACCACACCCAGCTATACTCAGTTTTTTAAAATTCTTTTTAAAAATCTGTGTGTTTCTGTTGCTGTTTCTTCAAATTAACTTTTTTTATAATGCATAATACTGGTAACTCCTCCAATGTATTTTCATCTCAGATAGTTTCATCTCTATGAATTTGATTTGAGTCTTTTAAAAATATCTTCCATATCTCTAAGATATTTAGTTTTTCCTCTAGGTTTTTCAACATATGGGATAAAATTATAATAGCTATTTTAATTCCCTTGCCTGATAGATGTAACATCTGTGTCAGATCTTGCTTTTTTTTGTTTTTTTAAAAAATTCTTTTTTGTTGTTGTTGTTGTTTGTCTTTTTGAGACAGGGTTTCACTATGCAACCTGGGATGGCCTTGAACTCACTATGTAGACCAGGCTGGCCTCGAACTCACAGTTTTCCTCTTGCCTCAGCCTCCCAAGTGCTGGGATTACAAGCATGAGCCACTATGCCCGGCCTAAAAAATTCTTTTAAACATTAAAAAATTGGCTTTTATTAATGTATGTTTGTATTACATAATAACTACATTCATTTCAGTAAGTTGGTACATGTACATGACACATCTTCTATTGCTTCCTCTTCTCTTGGGCATCAAACAACTCCCTCCTCCCTCCCTCAATCTCTTGGTCCCCTTCTCATTTTCAAAAGATCTATCTCCCAGTTTCTTGTTATCCATTTTTTATTTTGCTCTTTAATGATTAGTTGCTTTTTCTCCTCATTATGGATTGTACTTTATTGATTGTTTGCGTGTCTGGTAATTTTTTATTGTATGCCAGGCTTTATGAATTTTATTTTGTTAGTTGCTTTTTTTTTATTCCTACTGTTTAAAGTCAGAACTTTGTGCATACTAGGCAAGTGTTCTACCACTGAACTGTATCCCAGGCCCTATATTTTTGTATTCTGATAAATGTTCTTAAGTGTCATTTTGGGATATAGTTATGTTACTTAGAAATAGCTTGATCCTTTCGAGTCTTGTTTTTAAAATTTGTTAGGCGAAGGGCTAGGGGTGTACTCAGTAGTAGAGTGCCTGCAGGTATGCACAAAGCCCTGAGTTCCACCCTCACCACTGCCAAGATATGTTAGGTGATATAAGAGCAGTGTTTAGAGACAATTTTCCCCCACTATTGCACCAAAACCCTTCTGAATATGCTAGCCCGAGTCCCATGAATCATGAGATTTTCCAGTTTAGCTGGTGTTCCAGACACTACTCACTAAATCTGGCCATGTCTGACCAGTAAAGATTGTTCCCTCTGGTCTTTTTGGATGACTGTTTCCTTAACATTGGGTAGTTTCCTCA
Source organism: Dasyprocta punctata (assembly GCA_004363535.1). NCBI lineage: Eukaryota > Metazoa > Chordata > Mammalia > Rodentia > Dasyproctidae > Dasyprocta > Dasyprocta punctata. Next base: position 88,160 of record RJWM01002618.1, on the reverse strand, counting down.
TATGCCTTAGTTGATCAATATTCTGTTGAATACTTTATGGAAACCTTCTGAAGGGCTCCAGAAATTTCCCTCTGTAGGTTTTTCCTCTCTGGTACTCCACCCATGAATTCCAATTTAGTTTTCCTGAAGTCTCAGCTCTGTTTTCTTAATTATAGTGAGGCTATCACATTTTGCTTGAATTTCTTCTTTCTGTACAGTTTATTTTACAAAAAAATAGAACAAAATTTCATAACGAAATAATAAGAGAATAAAAATATTTCTTTCTATATATGCTAACTTGTTTCATTTATACTACTAGTTTATTTTAGGTACTTGAAAAGAAAGTTTTGCTGGGTGTAGTGGCACACACCTATAAGCCAAGCACTCTGGAGGCTGAGGCAAGAGGATCACTGTGAGTTTAAGGCCTATCTGGGCTACATAGTGTCATCCCTCACCCCCCACCCAAAAAAAAAAAAAAGAAAAAAAAGGAAAGTTTTGTGTTACTACCTGTTTATTTTTTGTAAGATCTTTTTGATTTATGTCTTGTACTCTGAGTAACTACTTTGAAGATCATGATACATGTAATAACTGTTATTCTGGTATAGTTTTAATCTCAACTTTTTGAAACAAATTCCCCATAATATTGTTAGAAAGAATACATAGGAAGTAAAGTTTTGAGAACTTTTGTATGAAAATATATTAAGTTGATTTTCAGTTTGGAAGTAAATTTCTTTTATAATTCTTAAAGCATGAATCCATTGTCTCCAGTGTTATATTGAGAAGTTCACTACCATTTCAATTCCTGATCTTTTGATGTGACTTATATTTTAAAATATAGAAGTTAGCCAGGCATGGTGGCACACGCCTTTAATCCCAGCACTCAGGAGGCTGAGGTAGGAGGAGTGTTGTGATTTTGAGGTCAGCTTGGGCTACAATGTGAGCACAAGGCCGGCCTGAGCTACATAATGCAACCCTGCCTCAAAAAAATAGGGCTGGGAGCTTGGCTCAGTGGTTTAAGTGCCTGTCTGGCAGGTGCAAGGTTGTGAGTTTGATCCCTGGTGCATATATATGGAAGTTTTAAAGTTTAGTATTTTTAATTGCTAAGTCGTAGTCGTATACTGTAATGGAGTATAATATGATGCTTTAATATTTCTATATAATATGGAATGATTAAATCAAGCTGATTAGCATATACTTCACCTCATTTTTGGTGGGATATTTGAAATTTGCTCTTAGCTCTTTTAAAATATATAATATATTATTACTGACTATAGTCACTTTGCTATGCAGTAGATATTCAAAATTTATTCCTTATGTCTAGCTGAAATTTTAAACCCTTTGAGTACTAACTCCCTGTTCCCTTCTTCTCTCTGTACCAGTTTCAGGTAACATTATGCTACTCTCTACTTCTCTCTCTAATTTAAGATTGACTTTTTAGATTTCACATGTAAGTGAAATCATGTGGTATATGTCTTTCTGTGCCTAGTTTATTTCACTTAGCATGATGTCCTTTGGGCTCATCCATGCTGTCACAAATTATGGGGTTTTCTTTTTAAGCAGAATAATATTTCATGACATATTCATGATATTCATTTATACATTATATTTTCTTCATTCATTCCTCTAGTCACAGATTCTTAGTTTGATTCTATATCTTGGCTGTTATGAATAATGCTGTAGTAAACCTGGGAGTGCACGTGTCTCTTCAACATATTGTTTGCAATTCCTTTGCATATAAACTGAAAAATGGAATTCTCAGATCATATAGTAGTTCTGTTTTTAGTTTGTCGCTAACCTCCATTCAGTTTGCTACAATGGCTTCAGTAACTTATTGTCTTAGTTACTTTTTGCATTGCTGAAACAAAATACCCAACACTGGAGATTAAGGGAGGAAAGGTTTATTTGGCTCACAGTTTGTAGAGGTTTCAATCCATAATCAGCTGGCTTCAAGGCAGGGTGGCATGGCAGAGGGGCATCCCAGAGGAGAAACATTTCACAGCATGGCAAGACAGGAAGAAGGCAACAAGCAGCAAGCAACAGCAGCAGCAGCAGGAAGCCTTCTTTCTGTCCCTTGTATTTCATCCAGGCTACCCACCCTTTGGGCTGGTAGCACTCACACCCAATGTGGGGCACCCTTATTCCTAGCATCACAACCTTAAGCCCAGCATCACATACCCTAGATCCAACCATCTCCAAAAAGCCCCACCTGTGACACATGAAGCTTTGAGTGGACATCCAGATACAAGTCATGACGCATATTCTTAACAAGAGTGTAGAAGTGTTCTCAAGTTTCACGAAGATTCACATTGGTTGTGCATCGTTGATTATTCATTTTTGCTGGATACTCAATGAATCTTTTCAATCTGAAGGTAAATGATCTTTAGTTTTGGAAAATTTTATTTTATTATTCACTAATATTTGACTCCCTTTTATCCTCTTCTGGTTTTTTTTAGAACTCTAGTTAGTCAGCTATTAGCCTCCATAGATTTGTCCCCTAATTTAAAAAAAATATATTTTCTAGTTTCCATGACTTTGTCCTTCTGTTTTAGTATCAAAGATATTTCCTTAATTTTTTGCCCAGTTTTTTTATTGAAAAATGAACTTAAGCAGTCACATTTATTCTTTTGTCAATACCGGGGATCAAACTCACAACCTCACACCTGCCAAGCAGGTGGTTAAGCCACTGAGCCAAACTCCCAGCCCTATTTTTATGGAGGCAAGGTCGTACTATGTAGTTCAGGCCGGCCTTACGCTCACATTGCAGCCCAAGCTGGCCTCAAAATCACAACGCTCCTCCTATCTCAGCCTCCTGAGTGCTGGGATTAAAGGCATGCACCACCACGCCTGGCCAAGCAGTCACATTTTTTGTTTACAAAAACCCTTTGTTGATACTTGTTTCTTTCTTAGCATTCAAATATTGCTTTGTGGATATAAACCATTTTATTTTCAAGAATATTTTCAATTTAAAAAGCTTCCTTTAGATCCCTGCATTATTTTAGTTTCCTCCATGTTACTTTTTTCTGTTGGTTTTAGTTCTTGTCCTTTTCTAAATGTCCAGCAGGCTTTTTGGACCTTAAGCACTAAAAAGTACTTGACACCCTTGAGTGGGTGAGCACAATTAGTTGTCCCTGGATGAACTTTGCTATAGTATTATAAGGCGGACTGTCAGATTTTGGTTGTTTTGTTTTGTTTTGTTTTTATTGAGGGACCTCTTAACTGTTGGTTGTATGTGTAGGTGTTTTCTCTTGGGTCAGTTTCCCTTGGAGGGAGTACTCCAGTCTCCTGCTATTGGTTGGGGTGGAGGTTGTGAGCCTGGATGCCCACATTTTGGGAGTCACATAGGGTAAAGGAGTAGAGAGTTTTAAGATGATTTTAGTATAATTTCAAAACTCTACAGAAAGTAAACTTCACATCACCTGCCAGTTGGAGGGAAGGGCTATCTCTATAGAATGAATCTGGAGGTCTAGCTGTTCCTCCTGCAACCTTTCAACTTTGGGGCACTAAATCAGCTTGATGCTGGTTTTCTGATACAGTTTTCTCTGGTCTGTTGTTGGTTACCACACATCTATCCCTTTTTAGCTTTCAAACATTTGTTGAAATTTTTTGAATTGCTGGCATCTTTTTCCATTTTCTTTGCCTTTATGGGTATAGAATGGTTCACTCTTGTCATTTCAATGGGATTTCTTGAAAGCAGAGATAAAAAGTATATATCTAAACTACTATATTTGATTGTATTCAGCTAGTATTCAACATCTGAACTGTTTTCTCTCACTTCTACATCATTCAAAGTGTTCTTTTCAAGCTCACCAAATTTTGTCGATAAATATAATAGATACTCCTTTGTTCTATCTTACTCTTTATCTTACTTCATGTCTTAATAACATTTGTCCCTACTGACCACTTTTACTTGAAATCACTCTGCCTAACTTTCATGAATACTCCTGGTTTCTTAATCTGTTTGATTTATTTTGCCTTCGTGAGCAACTCTTCCTCAAACTATTCTTTTAATGCTATCATTCTTCCTGATTCTGTTTTTAGATATTTCCTTCTCTTGCTGTACATTCTCATTGAAAACACTTTAGCTCCTAGGGCTTTATTACCATTGAATTATCATCAGTTAACATGTCAAGGATTCCCAACTGTCTATGTCAATCTTCTTTCCATGGGTTCAAGTATAGCCTATGGCTGTAGTAGCTGAACCTTTGGCACCTATGTTGTTTGTCTTTCTTTTAGATAAAAGATGTTAGTGTATGAGTTGTTCTTTTCCTAAACTAAAACCTGAGTATTCAGGTTTAATTGCAGTGTTGGCATTTTGTAATGAATAAGTTGGTTTGGAGTTATAGATTGGACACTCATCTCTAAAACGTTTGCCATAACTGGCCTATGGTGTAGGTAGAAAAAGTAACAACCTGTATGGTATGACTTATCTAACATAAGTATTTTTCTCACTAGACCCTCACAGGGTCTGAAATTCCTTCTTACCATTACTCATTGTATTAAGAGGTATGTCTAAAGTAAAATCTTAGCTGAGAAAGATGTCCCCTTCTCCTTACAAGTGGCACTTATTATATTATCCCTAATAGAGATCAAGGCCTTGAGAAAGAGTAGTGAGATGCCGATGTTGTGTTTCAACACAGAAAGACAGACAGTTGTGTGTGAGCGTGCGTGTGTATGTGTATCTGTGTGCATGTGCAGTATCATACTACAATGTCATTTTTAGTTCATTATGAACCTTCCAGCTACCATTTGGGAATATACTGTAGTATCTTGATTTCAAGATACTGTATTTCACAAACATAAGGTCATGTCATATATACTATATTATAGTATGTGTCTGAAACTAATATATCACAGACTTTTCTTGTATCATTGTAGAACATGATTTCCAATGGCCCCATTGTATTTCATCTTTTGATATATAACGCAAGTTAACTCAGTTTTCATTGTTAGACAGTTAATTTATATACACCAGGTTAAGTGCCCTTGTAGTTGTATCTTTATGTATATCTCAATTATTTCATTAGTAAAAATTTTTTGAAATAGGACTATAATGTCAAAGAATATTTGATTTTAAACTTTTTTAGTTTTTTGATACAGTGTCTCACTGACCTTGAACTCATTATACTGACTTACTCTCTTAGGTGCTAGGATTATAGGCATATGTTTCCATACTTGGATAATTTTAATATTTAATGACAAATTAGCCTCCAGAGCATATCAATTTTAGTCTTAGTTAAACTATGTAGGTATTATTTAGTGTAACAATAAAAAGTTCTTGTATTGTCATTATTCATAATTTAAATTGTATCTCACTTTAATTTACATTTCTTCGATTTTTCATGTAGTTGAACTTTTAATGTTTTTGACCACTTGCTTTCATCTTTTCTGAATTAACTCTTTGTGTTTTATTTGTCTGCACTTCTGTTATCTCTTTACTTCTTGCTTATTCCCAGGCACTTTAATATTTGATGTGCTTTAGCTGGGCGTGGCAGCGCATGCCTGTAATCCCAGCACTTAGGAGGCTGATACAGGAGGGTTTCTGGGAGTTCAAGTGAGTTAAAAGGCCAGCCTGGACTGCATAGTGAGACCCTGTCTCAAAAAAATTGGTCTGCTTGTTTCCAATTTTGACTTTTTCTGATTGATTTACTATAGCCATAATACCCTTCTTAAAACATAAATATGAGTATACCACTCTTGCTTAAAATGTTTTAGTGGCTTCCATTATTCTTAAAATAAAGGGGAAAGTTTGCAACATGACCCATAAATCCCTATCATGACTTTGTTTCATTCTCTAGCCTTCTAGCAAGAAAGAAAGTGCATATCCAAAATAGCCTTTGCACAGGTAAATCTTATTCATCATATAGGTTGTTGACTTCCTTGGAGGAAATTTTCCTTAGAACCCAACTCCCTGCTAGGTGACTGTTGTGTTTGCTGTACTTCCTATGTATGACTCTTTAATGTCTGTGTCCTCCATGATCTGTGAGTTCTGTGAGGGCAAGGACCATAGCAAGCTTGTTTTCTCTGTGTATCTCCAGTACTTGGTACATTAGTTGTGCTTACTAAGTATTGTATGGCTAGGTGGATTCGTGAAAGAAAGACGAGTGAGGAAACCAGAAAGAAATTACATGAGCCAATTTTCTGGCTTAAGTCTTACCTTAAAGAAATTAACTCCTTACTCACTAAATCCTAGAAGACTGACTGTTCAACGTGAGACCTTCAAATTGTACTGAATTAGTCTTTCTCTTATTTACACTGGCTTGCAGTTTATTCCTGAAACATCTGTATTTTCTAAAATAGCCAAGACATATTTTTCTTAGGTCTTAGCAGGTTATGTGTGCACGGAATATATACTGTTCAGCTCCCAATTCCCTTAAAACTGATTCATGATAAAAATTACCTTTCTGATCTTCCTATACTCTATGCCTCTTCTTTCCACTTTAACCAATCTGTTATTGCCAAGTTAATGTTTCTTTTCATTCTGTCATTTTCATGTCTAAGGATCTTCACTGGCTTTGATTCAGAAGGTCTGATAAGGGATTTAAGCTTGTGTGTATTGTAAAAGCTCTGCCAGATAATTCTGATGTGTAACCATGGTTAAGAATTGTGGAAGTATATAAAGTATACATGAGTTTAAAAAATGGTCTCTTTGAGCATGGTGGTGCACACTGATAATCTCAGCTACTCAGGAGGTTGAGGAAGGATGATTGAAAATTTGAGGCCAGGCTAGGCAATTTAGGGAGACCTTGCCTCAAAATAAAATTTAAAAAGGGCTGGAGATGTAGCCCAGTGATAGAGTGCTTCTGCAGCATTGCATAAGGCCCTAGTTCAATCTGGGAGGGTGGGGCAAAGGGGAGGGGAAAAGAAAAGGTGATTATGAGTACAGAGTTTAGAGTTAGTAGACATGGACTTAATTATATTTTGACTTTTACTAATTGTGTGACCTTTTTTAATTTTTAATTTTTTATTTTAAAGATAGTAAAATCCAACAAAACGTAACAGAATGAAGTCAATCAAAACAAAGCAGTAGAACTGGTACAGAACTTCGAAGAAAGATACTATGAAAACAATAGCTACTATAGTATATCTTGTTATTTTCAGAATAGTTGACCATTCCAACAGGTATAGTAAAATCAAACCAAAAAAAAAAATCACAATGAAACCAATAAAAAGAGAGTATAAAATAAGGCCAAAAAATTAATCAGAATAAAGCAAAACAATGAGAACCATATTGGGTCTTGAAGACAAGACAGAAGAGAATCCCCCATTTTTGCTACATTGTGTACTGTCATCTTCCAAAGAGATGCTCAGGCTGCCAGCCCCAGGCCTGCAAAATGAACAAAACAATACTAGCATTTAGTTGTTTTACGTACCTTAGTTGCTATCAATTTAGCCAGACCTCCAAAGGAGCAGGTTGCTTTATGGGGGTGTGGGGGAGAGCTTTGTCTTCGATTCTTAGCCCACTCTCCGGTAGGCATACAGGGTGGGGGGGTGCGTATGTTTCTCTTCCTGGGGTCCACGCCAGTCATGCAGGCCCCCAGAAGGCAGACTTCTGATTGTGTGATCTTGGGCAAGTTACTTAGCTTTACAATATGTCACCAATTCACTCGCAAAATGGAAATAGCATCTACTACACAGGGCAACAGCAAGGAATGAATTAGATAATGTATATGAAATGCATGCACACTGCTTTGCATATGCTAAGCACTCAGTAAATGTTAGTGATTGTATCGTTACTAGTCTTTAAGTTATTCTTTCATCAATTGTTTATTCACTATGTGTCCAACAGCGTTTTAGGGTCTGTGGAAGATATAAGAAGTACAAAACATGAGCCTCATTTTTTAATCTCTTAGAATTACTTGGAGAGATAAAATTATGCAATTAATAAATATTTAATAAAGTGAAATATAGACCTTATAAAAGATATAATAAAGGGCAGTATTTGGGGGAAGATGTTAACCCAGCATGTTGGTTCGTTGATTAGTGTGAAAAAATAGTGAGAAAAAAAAAACTCTCAAAGTGCTCTTACCAAGTGTTCAGAGGTCTACTTTTGATGCTGCCTGCCAGATGGAAAATGATGCAGAGGGAGAAAAATCCTGTATTTACTTCTCAAAATTAAGAGAGGATGGGGGAGTCTGTTTGAGGGGTGAACATATGTGAATAAATATGCTATAACTCTTAATTGGTTCTTGATGATTAAAATTGAAATAGTTTCCATTGGAAAAGCACAGATAAAATATTTTTACTTCATTAGACCAGAAATCAAACACTGAATGAAGGCTGCAAACCGATTTTGATGAATATTGATGTACTTTTACTTTTTTCCCAGAGTCGCTATGGCAACTGCATCTTCTCAAGTACTGATTCCAGATATCAATTTTAATGATGCCTTTGAAAACTTTGCTTTAGATTTTTCTAGAGAAAAGAAACTATTGGAGGGGCTAGACTATTTAACAGGTATGGAAGTACAATGCTTTCCTTCTCATTTAAATTTGTTTTCTTTTGGCATGCTTTTAGTTTAAAATACTCTGAAAAGGACAATATTTACACTAAAACTGTTTTTTATAATCATCACAATGATACATGTATCTTTTTAGATAGAATGTGTTTTAGCTCCTGTAACAGGAAAAAAAGATAATTTGTCAAATAATTCTGGGGGCAGGATGGATATATCATCTACTATTAAAGGTAAAACACAAAAAATTGCTGATGAATTTTTTGTTATGAGCCTATCAGTTATATATTATTACTTTATAGAAGGGTAGAACTCAGATGGGAATTAGAGAATAGTAGACAATGTACTACATGGGAACAGGTCCTAGTCAAATGGTTTCAAGGAAACTTAGGAATCAGCAGGCCAGTGAAAAGATGTAAGACATACCTGCCTTGCAGACAATTTTAGAAAATAAGGAATGCCAAATAAATGTGATCCTTCCTGATATTTCTTTTCCTTAGTGTGAATTACCTTAGCTCTGCTGAGATTTTATCCTCCCTAACTTTGGTTTTAGTTTTCATGTTTACTTTCTTATCTCTTACATAGTATCACGAAGTCTCAGAGCTATTAGGGCTCAGAATTAGTTTTCTAGACAGGCTTTGCTTATAAGAAACAGCTGTCACAAGTGACAGTATATTTGTTAAAATGTTAGAACTAAAGGCTAATAAATGCCTACAAGAAAAGAAAAATGAAGTTGGGTGTGATGATGCACACCTGTAATACCAGCTACTTGGGAGACTGAGGCAGGAGGATCACAAGTTCAAAACCAGCCTGGCAAATTAGGGAGATCATGTCTCAAAATACAATTTTGAAATGACTGGGGATGTAACTCAGTTATAGAATGTTTGCTTAGTAGACACAATACCCTGGGTTCAATCCTCAACATTGAAAACAAAAATAAAAACTACCTCTCCAAGAGATACTGGATTAGGCATGAAGATTAAGGATTGTAAAATTCCAGAAGAGACAATATGCTTTCTTTACCTTCTTTTCTACTTTTCTTTACAGCCCCCAACCCACCCTCTATCCGAGAGGAACTCTGTACTGCCTCCCATGACACCATTACAGTCCATTGGATTTCGGATGATGAGTTCAGCATCAGCTCCTATGAGCTTCAGTACACCATATTCACTGGCCAGGCTAACTTCATCAGTAAGTCATGGTGTAGTTGGGGCCTGTGGCCAGAGATAAGGAAATGTAAGGAAGCAGTAAGCTGCTCAAGATTGGCCGGGGCGCCACGAGGCAAGTGTTTGTAAGACAATGTTAGGTTGTTTAGTATAGTCTTTCATAGACAGTGTAAGCTTCCCAAAGCATTGCAAAAACATTATTCATGGGCAACAAGCAAGTTGTGTATTCCTTGCTGGGCAGTTACTGGGGCCACTCTCATTTGTTTTTGTAATCTTTTTGTAATCCTTAGGCTTTTCTCAATTAATCCATGTTGCTCTACTCTGTCAAGGAAAGCAGTGGTCAGTATTGGTTCCTAGATAGCTTGACCACCATGATTTCTGGTTCCATGTGTGTGAACATCTCTCTCCCTGACTTCTTCCACTTCATTATCATGATAAAATATATTATGTGCAAAGACCATTACTTCCTCTGCCATTCATATCAGTGATCATGGTGACAGGCCTTCTGATCTATCACTCTTCACTTTACTCATTCTGCCTTTCCATGAAGAAAAACATGGAAGTCAGTGGACCACAAAATGAAAGATGTTTAAAAAAAGCAGTTGTCCCTGGGAGCAGTAGTGCACATCTGTAGTCCCAGATACATGGAAAGCTGAGGGAGGATTCTGAGTTTCAGGCCATCTTGAGCGATGTAGTAAGACCTTGTGTCAAAATAAAAATACAAAGGTTTTGGGGATGTAGCCTAGTGGTAGAGCACTCCTGGTTTTAATCTCAATCTGTAGTACCACACGCACATAAAAGCAGTTTTTTGGCTCATGTTATGATGAATTCACCTTCTGGTGAACTGAATTGAGATAAAGCGGGATAGGACCTTAACTCATTAATTGCCAGCCAAGTGGCATTGATTTGAAAAGTTTCCCTCAGTGCTGTAGGGTGGGAGAGAATAAAAATAAAAGCAGAAACAAAGCTGGATTCTAGACTGAAACTTTTTCGTACCCTATGTTTGCATCTGCATAGCTGCAAATTAACATTTTCTTTTACCTTTGTGATTTGATGCATGTCTGACTTCACAGGTCAACACAAGAATCTGTGTAACTGAGCTCTTATAGGCTTCCATTTCTGGTTTTATGACAGTTCTGGGGCAGAAATCTGTTTTGTGACAATAGTGTGTTTGGGAAATGATAGGACATTTGGGAGTCAAACACTTGCCTCATGCAGCTCCATCCTAAGCCACTTGGCCTGCATAGCTGTGTTCCTTCAGATTCACAAGTCATGAACTCTAAGGCCTCCTCAGTGTGCTTTTCTGTGCAGGTCTTCCATGTTCTGAAACGTTGTAGAGCCAGGAACTGTGCTTCTTTCTGATTTGGGGAGAACAGTTATCTCCTGGTTGCCGAGATCAAGTCCAAGAAATGACAAAGATCTAAAGGTCATCACCTCTGTTGTAAAGGTTATATAGCCCTTTGTAAAGAAAAACCTAAAGGGTAATTCTTAATAGTGATGGAATCGTAACATTTTAGAGTTGGAATGGGCCTTACAAATCATCCAGTCGAATCTTCTCTTCTGTCAGACGTTCAGTAAATGATTGTTTTTTCTCTGCTTAAACATTACCAGTGTTGGATACTCACTTTTACCAAACAATCCATTTGGTTGTTTTACAACTGTAAATAATTTCCAGTGCTTCCTTGTAAGAGACCTTTTTCTTTCAGTAAATAATAATGAGAATCATTTGTGTTTGGCCATTTATAAACACTCCCACATATTATCTCATTTAGTCTTTATGAATCTTTAGCCTTATAAAATAGATGCTATTTGATTCTACAGAGTCTGCCAAAAATGTATGCACACTTCAGGAAAAGAAAAACTTGTGTAAATATTTTAATACTAAATTTATTGAGACACCATGAGATTAATACAAGTCAACTTTGGCCTCTGCAGTTACAAGAGGTGCTCAAAGTGGTGGCCGTTAGTTTCCAGACATTCATTAGTATGGCAAAATGCTACTTGGGTAACTTTGGTCATTGAGATTGCTACACATGCATTTTCAGTTTCTTCGCTAAGCGCCAGCAGTGTAGTGGTTGTCTGCGATATTCAACATCCTCATGGTCCCCCCATATGAAGGTAACACCACATGTTGAAAAAACATCATACTATTTTTCTTTTCCTGAAATATGTGTACAATTTTGGGCACATTGTATTTTGTAAATGAGCAGCTGAGTCTCTAGTTAAGTGAGTTGCCCAAGGTCACAGAGCTACGAAGTGATGGAGTCCAGATTAGAGCTCAAGCCTGTAAGACTTCATGTTTAATGATCTTTGAATCAAACCACAGCTACCAATTAGTCCTAGATTTGGCCTTTTGTTCGTTTAATGCAGCACAAAACTAATCTATCTTTCACATAACTTGTTCAGATAATTTTAGATTACTCCTATGTCCCTTCTAAATCTTTTCCTTGGTAAACATCCTCAGTTCTTTCAGTTGATCCTCATGTGACCCTTTATCTTGATATTCTTTTCATAGACACTCCTGTTTGCTTTATAAAGTATGCTGTCAAAAGAGTGAAAACAACACTCTAAAACTGGTCTGACCACCATAGAGGATAGCTGGATTATTTCTCTGCTTCATAAACTGTTTGTCTCTTGCCCTGTACCTATTTTGTGACAGCCACTTTGACTATTGACTGCTTACTGAGCATATAGTCAACTGAAATTCCTTTGTATTCCAAATCCTGTTCCTATTCAATTGTCTAAGCTGAAACTCAACACCTTGACTTTATCCCTATTATTATTTTTTTAACCTGGCTAGCTTTGCTCCCTCATTCCAGCATGCCATGATCCTTTTGGATCCAAATTTGACCTTACAATACATTTGCTTTCCCTCCCAGCCTGTCTTCTGTGTCTTCCTCCAGTTGTTGACAGAAGAATTCAGTAGAACAAGAACAAAGGCTGAGCCTTGAAGCAAAATTTCAGATGGCAACGGGAAACTGTTTTAATGGAAATTTTTATGAAAAGTCGATGTCCCAGTCTACCACTGTTGACTGAACCCAGTTCTGAGAACTACTTTCCCTTGAGGATTTTTTTTTCACATTTTCTTTATTCAAAAATTTCTTTCTTGTAGGTTAGAATTAAGTCTGGAAAAGTAGTTCTCCCCCCATTTTTAAAAAACTTTCTTTGTCTTTAACTTTCTTACCACCTCTTTTAAGATTTGAAATTACCAGAACTAGTAATGTTTCAGATGGTGGTGTTAACCAAAGGAGAATTCTAACAGATGTTTGCTTTCTCAATTACCGTACCATATTATTACTCTCTGTTCGAATTGTGTATATTTATATTTAGTGTGCTTTTTTGAGACAGTCTTGCTATGTCATACAGGCTGGCCTTGAACTCACTATGTAACCGAGACTGGCCTCAAACTTACAGTGATCCTCCTGCCTCCACCTCCTGAGTGCTAGGATTACAGGTGTGCATCAACATGCCCAGCGTCAATTTTGTGTTTCACATTTAGAAAGTAGTGGCCATACCCTTTGTCTGGCCAGAGTCTATAATATACTGCCATACAGATGTACATAACTTCTATTTCCCCTCCTTTTCATTCTCCGCCACACATTTAAACTCAGGTTCACAGATGTTCATGTTGTGGTGTTTCCCTTTTAAACAAGAAGTATGCTTCTATTACCACAACTCAGTCATAAGTCCCATCTTACTGTCTCACTGATACCCACAAGATGATATATTTACCTTTTGACGTTTAGAACTGACTTCAAAATTACAGAAAAGTTGCAAGACTAGCACAAAGAATGCCAACATACTGTTTAGCCAGATTCACCTACTGTCAATATTTTCCCCATCTCCTTTATCATTTTAACATTTTATTTTTTTCAGAGGAATTGAAAGTAAATTGTATGTGTCAAGGCCTTCCAATCCTAAATTCTTCAATATATGTTTCTTAAGAATAGGGAGATTCTTTGTCTACTCCTATGTCTTCAAGATTAAAAAAAAGAATAGGGAGATTCTCTTACATTACCATAGTACAATTACCGACTTTAGAGAAATTTAACATTGATGTAATACTTTTATGTAAACCATCACTTATAGGTCCACTTTAATAATTGAGCCAATAATAGTCACTATAACATATGAAGAACCTCGTGTTGTCCTTTATAGTCTAGGATCAGGTATTGCATTTAATTGTCTTATCTCTTTATTGTACTTTAGCCTGGAATAGTTCCTCATTCATCCCTTTAATAACATTAACAGTTTTAATGTGCCTTTTTTTTTTCTCCATTGTGCTATTTCTTATTTCGGGTTTGTCTGATGCTTCCTCACAATTTTAGCCAGGTCATGCATTGATGGCAGTAATACTGCATAGGTGACATTGTGTCCTTCTTAGGGTGCCAGATCTGGAGGCACATGATAACTACTTGTCCTTCATTCTTGATGCTAATTTTGATTATCCATTAGAAATTGTATCTGATTTCTTCACTCTTTAGTTCATGTATTTTTCTTTTGCCACTAGTAAGCCACCTGTGTGGTGATACTTTAAGATCATGAAAATATTGTGCTTCCTCATCAAATCCATCTCCTCTCCACCACTGTTTTTAGCATCAGTTAATGATTCTTGCCAGATCCAATCTTTACTATGTTGATTGCAAAATTATGGCTTTCTAGCTGAGCACTCCCTTCCACATTTACAAGTTGGCACTCAACCACTGTACTATAAGCCAGGGCCCCACTACCTGTTTCCCATCATTTGTTTATTTATTTATCAGTATGGACCAATGAATTCTCTACTATCAAAGATTCGTTACTGCCATTATTTATTTTGGTGCTTAAATTGTCCAGATTTAGCCGGTAGGAACTTTTCAAGATGACTCATGGATCTTTAGGCTATTCTCACATCATTTTCAGGAATACTTCCCTACTTCTTGGCGTTACAAAATACCATAAGGTTATTGTAACCTTATCCTGTCCCAGCCTTGAAATCAGTCATTTTTGGAAGGAGCTTTGATTCCTTTTAGTGGGAGGGAAAGATTTAGACCAAGACATGGGTACTAGATATTCACATATGTAGGGATATACAGATACATATAATATACATGCATACATACTCTACATATGTGCATATCTGTATGCATCCACAAAAACATATATAATCATTCCTTGGTATTCATGTGGCATTGGTTCCAGGACCTACTAAGGATGCAAAATCTCCAGATGCTCAAATCTCTTGCAAAATAGTATAGTATTAAAAATTTTTTTAAAAATAGTATAGTATTTACATATAACCTATCCACATCCTCCCATATACTTTAAATCTTTTTTAGAGAATAAAATGTAAATATTATACAAATAGTTGTTACACTGTATTGTTTAGGAAATCATAACAAGAAAAAAGTCTGTACATGTTCAGTACAGACACAATTTTTAAAAACATTTTCAGTCTGTGGTTGGTCGATTCTTCAGATGTGGAATCTGGTAATAAGGGGAGGAGGTTGCTCATATTTTAGAAGTCACACAGTCACGTCAAACCCCCAATTCCAGTCCGTCTCCACAGGTTTTTTCTTGCCTTCCCTCATTCCGTATTATTCCCTCTTCCACAGAGAGAACCTTGGCTCCCCAAAAAGTCAATACATGTATTTATTTGCTGAATCTCAAACTATATCTAAAATACTTTCAGAAACAAATACCTAACAGTGTCATTCCCTCACATATCTTTTTAACTTTTTCTCCACCCCTTCCTTGTAGGTAGCCAACTGTATTATTTTCTGGGTTATCCTTCCTGTTGTTATTGTTGTTTTGTAAATCTAAGCAAATACAGTATGTTTTCTTATTTGTTTTTCTTTCTCTCAAAGAAGTAGCATAGCATGTATGGTCTTGTATGATTTTCTTTGTTAAACTGACCATATATCCTGGAAATCATTCTGTAGACAACATAGACAACATTCTCATTCTTTTTTTTTTTTTTTTGTGCCAGGGATCGAACTCACGACCTCGCGCTTGTCAGGCAGGCACTTACACCACTGAGCTAAATCCCTAGCCCTCATTCTTTATTTACAGCTGTATATGCTTAATTGTGAAGTTTGTTTTTATTTGTTTGTTTTGTATTATTGGAAATACATTAGGAAGATTATATATTTTCCTCTCTTTATTAAAATTTCATGTGTAGTTTATGATTCATACTGAGCTTTGGTGTACAGATAAGTAAGGACTCAAGCACTGTTCCTGGACCTTATCCTTGTTGTCTTTTCATAAGAATCGCTGTGTATCTCCACATTCTTATTCTTCTTTCTATAACAAATCTGTTTGTGCCCATTATGCTTATTTTTCTAGCTTTAATTTAGGCTATTTCTACTTCCCTCCAAATTAGTTGTTAAACCATTCGATCAGATCTCATTTGCAAAAGATGCATGATTTATTATTTACAAATTCCAGCCTTTACTAGAGAAGCATAGAACTGACTAAACTCATTGCTCATTTTCCTTTCCCTTTTTCTTTCTATGCTCTGGTAGAACTGTGGTTAAAAAGCAATAAACTGACTGAAAAAACAGATGACAGAGGAGACAAGTCTAGACAATCCGTAGATGAGAATGTTGGTCCCTCTTTTACTGAAAGCTAGTCAAATGCATGTTTTTAGTTGTGCGTATTTCCCCTGTTTTAGCCAATCTTTATAGTCTAAGGACTTTCAAAAACAGAAGCCTACATCTCTGATCCCTTCCCTACTTGGAAAGGAAAAAGGTTCCAGGCAACAGTGTGTTCCTAGACCACCTGGCTCCAGAGAAATATGAGAGTCAAAGCTAGAAAGGGATAAAAATGTGTAAGTACAGTGAGGCGATAATATCTTCCTTTGGTTATCATGTCATCTCCTTGGCTTCTCTATAACATACATGTTTGAGCCCATCAGATTTGGGAAGTAAGGCAGAAGATGGAGTGGAATAACAAGCCCTGAAAGCCTCACTACCTTGCAAAGGAACATTGTCATTCATCCCATGAATTTGTGATGTAGTGGAGAGAACGCTGGACTAAGATTAAAAGACCAGGAACTTGGACCAGGGTTCTATTCTCAACATCATCATCAGCAATCTGAGGCCTTGGGAAAGTCACTTTTCTTCTCTCCATCCTAGTGTCCCACTTGTAAAATGAGAGACATCCGATGTCTAGGTGTCCTTTTCACTGAGTTTCAATGGTCCTGTGCTCTGCACAGGACTGCTCTATCCATATGAGGCCAGTCTCAGCTCTCAGAGACTCTGTAAAGATTTAGAGACTCTGTAACAGTGATGATTCTTTGATTTGATATAGTGGCCATGTTTCTGTATTATGTGGCAGAAAATTGATGTAACCTAACTTTTGCTAGTAACCAACAAAGCCAGTAAGTTTTGCTATTCTTCCATTGCCAGAAGTAAGGATCCTGGCATGATCCTAGCTCTATGGGGGAAAACAAATAGTGAAATCATAAGTCTGGGTTCATCTCATTATGTCTTTCGAGAGTCAAAAGAAAACAAAATGAATTTACTGGGGAGAGGCTTATGATTGAATTTTTAGTGTTTTTTTTTTCATACTATTACCTGTTGGTTGATGTCCTTGTCTTTCCCTCATTTTACAGGCCTGTATAACTCAGTGGATAGCTGGATGATTGTGCCCAATATTAAACAAAACCATTACACTGTACATGGACTGCAGAGCGGGACACGATATATCTTCATTGTTAAAGCCATAAACCAAGCAGGCAGCCGGAACAGTGAACCTACCCGACTAAAAACAAACAGTATGTTGTGGTGATTCCAAAAGGAAAGATCTGTTTTCCTCTCTGTGCCAGGGAGGACACTTAGCCCAAGCAGACATCTGCAACAATGCATGACAGCAATGGCACTGGACAGAAGAGCTTTACCCTGATAGTTCATGCTTTGGGCAAGAAGTCTGTTAGTGTCCATGGGAGATTTATGGCTGAAGAGATACATAAAATACCTGGTAGCTTGGGAGAACGTTAAGTGAAGGATTTTCCTCTGGTCTCCACCCCCATGCTTGGAGAACAGTTGAGTGAAAGAGAATTATTTGTGTTAATCTAACAAAACTCTACTACAGAGAATCCATATCTGTTAGAAATACATTTAATTGGAGATACGAGGAAGCACAATTAACAACTTTAAAACAGTATTGATTAGTTGCTTAGTGTTTTTTTCCCTTATGTTCTTTCTTTCATGTAGCAAGAACCTTAAAGGTGAGTAGTTCAGGGCTGGTACAGCAGCTCTGTGATATCATAAAAGGCTCAGATTCTTTCTCCCTTTGTGCACTGGTTTATTGCTATATGATGGCAACATGGTTGCTGCAACCTCCAGACCCCATGTCTCCTTTCAAAATAAGACAATGGAGAAAAAGAGCTTTTCCTTGAAAAGGGGGGACACAGAAACTTAGCTGGAAGGTTCTGCCTCTCTGTCTGCCTTCTACTTTCATCTTATTAGCCAACACTAGCAACAGAGAAGAGTGGGAGACTGAGTAAGAGAAAAGGTGGGGAGTAGGCATTGTGCTAGCCAACAGTGTCTGTCACAGAAGCATTTTGTATAATAAAGCTTTTGTAATGCCCAGCAACTGGCTGCTGGTGACAGTATTTTTGTCATACGGTTAAAAGGAATACTCTGTTGTGAATACTCCTACACATTAAATGTTTTCTATACTCATCAATGATAGAAGAGTCTTTCTAACAAAGTTGTCTAATTATGTTATTTACATGCTAATTTTAAGAGGGCAAAAACTTGTCCTGTTGCTGAGACTTTTTCAGGTTTTTTTTTTCGTTCTATCACCAAGCAGCAATTGCCCCATAAATACCCCTCGCTTTGTCTCATTTTAAATATCATAATGCTCCTTACCCCTACAATTTACCCAAGTTCCAAAGCACCTACTGATATTAAAACAAAGTACAAAATACAATTGCAGATGTTAGACTTTGAGAGCCCTGTTTTAATTTGGTAATACATGGTGGAGGTACAGCTTACTAGCTCCTCTATGCTTGTAGTATGATTTCCAGCAAAATACTTGTATGAGAGATCCACATT
Organism: Dasyprocta punctata; assembly: GCA_004363535.1. Lineage (NCBI taxonomy): Eukaryota > Metazoa > Chordata > Mammalia > Rodentia > Dasyproctidae > Dasyprocta > Dasyprocta punctata. Next base: position 69,522 of record RJWM01002618.1, on the reverse strand, counting down.
TTTTCCACAGTGGGAAAAGAAATGCCTCCATGCAAGTCATTTTATGCAGATTGACCTCACTGCCATTCTTATTTAATTGAAAACTGTGGCTTCTGGCTTGCTTCCTTAGTCTAATCTAAGTAGGAGCCAACTCACATTAACCCGAAAATGATCATCAGATCATGGTTCCCCGGCTAGTGATGGTCCTGGAAAACAAAGGTATAATTCCCTAAATATTTCATCTTGCTTTTTTGTTTTTTACTTTTTTTTCAGGTCAACCCTTTAAACTGGATCCCAAAATGACTCACAGAAAGTTGAAGATCTCCAACGATGGATTACAGATGGAGAAGGATGAAAGTTCTCTGAAGAAAAGCCACACCCCAGAGAGATTTAGTGGCACAGGATGCTATGGGGCAGCAGGAAATATATTCATTGACAGTGGCTGCCATTATTGGGAAGTAGTCATGGGTTCCTCAACATGGTGAGTGAATCTCATTTTTATTTTCTCTTATCTGCTTTGCTGTTAGGTTCTTTGTAAGTTCACAACCATAATACAGATGCATCAAGTTTAAAAGGTGTGTGATCAAATCCAACCCTTTTCATAAAATCATAGCAAATATACTGGACTAGCAGGCAGAAATTACTTCATCACTCTACTAACTTTTAAGCTCTAAATGATAACTCTATTATATATTTGCACATAAACTATTTAAGGAAAGAGTTTGTATTCTATTTCTTGTTTATATAGCCGTATGGTTTCTGTTTCTCCCTCCTTTCTGCTGTTTCACAGGTATGCAATTGGTATTGCCTACAAGTCAGCTCCAAAGAACGAATGGATTGGCAAGAATGCTTCCTCATGGGTCTTCTCTCGCTGCAATAGTAACTTCGTGGTGAGACATAACAATAAGGAAATGCTGGTGGATGTGCCCCCGCAGTTGAAGCGTCTGGGTGTCCTCCTGGATTATGACAACAACATGCTGTCTTTCTACGACCCAGCTAACTCTCTCCATCTTCATACTTTTGATGTGACCTTCATCCTTCCAGTTTGTCCAACATTCACAATCTGGAACAAATCCCTAATGATTCTGTCTGGCTTGCCTGCCCCAGATTTTATTGATTACCCTGAGCGGCAAGAATGCAACTGCAGGCCTCAAGAATCCCCATATGTTTCTGGGATGAAAGCTTGCCATTAAGTTTCAAGAAAGCATATACTTCGCTGGCTATCCAGTTTAGCAGTTCTTCCCTTCGTAAACTTCAGTTAGTGTTCAATATATGAGATACAAAATAAAGTTCATTTGAAGTATCCAAAATAACTAGATATTGTAGATTTAATTTTTGTGCATTAAGGCTTATATTTGAATTCATGTATTGAGTTTTTCAGAATAAATTATCCAAGTCATCTGGGTTCAAGCCATTGGAGAAGCAATTTAGAGAATGCCTCTATTGTTATTGAAAAATTAAAAACTTACAGTAATTTAGGAGTATAAATGATTTTGGAAGGAATTAGAGCAATTCTGGGTAAATAATATAGAAAGATGCTTTGAACAAGGGACTAGCCAGTCAGAAAAGGCAATGGTGATCAGTTTCTCTAGTACTGTCCAGTTTAGCCAAGTAGAATTTTGAATAGTATCAGATTAACACATATTTTAAGGAAATCATGAATGTGTATATATAATATATAAAAAGATTGAATTTATTCATTAAGATGAATTCATAAAATTTATTAATTAAATTGAATTCATTAAAATAATTCAATCATTGTATATATTATATATAATACATGTACATATATATGACATATATATGTACATAATTTGTACATGTATGTATATATACATTGCATATAATATATATGTACATAATAAACTTTTAAATTTGCTCATTTGAGTAAGAAATATATTGGAAGGAAAAATAAATTACCTTTATCTTTGTCCCCTAAAAGAAACATCAAAATCAATCAGAATTGAGCATGGTGGCCCATGCCCATAATGCCAACACTCTGGGAGGCTGAGGCAGGAGGACCCTAAGTTTGAGCCCAGCTTGACCAACTTAATGAAACTCTGTCTCAAAATTTAAAAAATAAAAATAGCCAGGAGTTTGGCTCAGTGGCTTAAGTGCCTGTCCGGCAGGTGCGAGGTTGTGAGTTCAATCCCCTGGTGCCACCAAAAAATAAATAAATAAGTAAATAAATAAATAAATATAAATAAACATAAAAAAGACTGGGGATGTAGATCATTACAAAGGCCTTGGGTTCAATCCCTAGTACCAAAAAAAAAAAATTAAGATCTCCTCCTCCTTCCATCCTTCCCTTCCTCCCCCTTACCATGCACCCATTCACATGCAGTCATGTTATGGACAGTGAGAAGAGCTCATGGTTGAATAGAAGAGATATGGGGACAAGATTGCACAAGAGATGTTATTGCTAGACCTAAAACTGATCTAGGTAGAAGTATCCTGTATAACATAATGAAATTGATGCCTACTAATGGGAGCAGTCCATCTGAATTGTTAAAAATTCAGTCATGAATATTTCAAAGAAACAGTTTTATCATTCACTCCCAAGAAATAGTTACTAGAATTAGGCTAAAAACAGAGTTGCATAATTCAGTTTCTTTAGGAACTTGCTTTACTTCAGTATACATGGAGGGTTATAGCTACAAAAACTGTTTACTTATAAATGTACTTTTATTTTCAGATAAAACACTTCTGAAATGCTTAAGAATGCCTGAGAATAGTTTTTGTTTCCCTGCATACGTTAAATGCTTATTCTTTTTGCAATCTTATTTATATTATTCATTTACTTAGCCACCCTTTCATGGTAAAAGTAAACAGACTTTTCCTACTCCTCGTCAGCACAGTTGAAGGAAATTGAGCTTTATGGTTTGTGGGTTTCATTGCAGGGGTTGGAGATATCAGAGAACCCAAGCTTTCTCATTCCTAGGAGCTAAATTTGCTTCAAGGATGTCTACTCTTTGGGAATTGTGAAAACATTACTGTTATGAAGTGATACCTGTTGCACTCCCATATATTAGAGTCTTCAAATAATTTCAAAATTTTCCCTCTTCCTTTCCACCAGCTTGGTGGATGCTGATTTATTAATTTTTTCAATAAACAGTTTCCACATTACTGCTGTAAGGATGCATTAGTAAGACATGGTCCTTGCTGTTAAATGATGTACTATTCTGTAGAAGAGACAAAATAAGTAAATCCTGCCCAATAATCGTTACATAATTGTCTGTTCACCCACAATGGAAATGGAGATTGATGCAGGTATAAAAAAACTCTAATTTCTATATCTAATAGAAAAGTCAGCTTTTTGGGTTTTAAAGACCGTAAGTGCTTACTGCCAATCTGTAGATGAGCAAGCTCAGTAAGATTTGGCAGTGTTGCTAAATAGTTTAATGGAAAGCTTATAACCTTTGGATTAAAATACTCCTAGTGTCTTTGGCTTTTACTAGCAGTGTGACCTATGTATAGCATGTACTTCATTCACTTCTGAAGCTGTTACCTTTTCCATCAAGTAATACCTACTCTACAAGGCAGTTTCAAAGATTTAAAAAGATAGCATGTGTAAACTGCCTAGCATGGTACCTGGCATTTAGTAAGTGTGCCACTGATATTAATCTCCTCCCCAAAGCTATTCATTTATTTTTGTGTCCTTTAAATTTTAGTGCTCTGAGACAAATTTAATTTCTCCACTCCACTTTTGACTCTGGGGTGGACTATGTATTCTCATCACTGACTCTCTCAACCTGACTAATTCCTGACCTCCTAGCCTGGGTTAGATGTTCCTCTTTGGAGTTCCCATGATGCCCTAAGCATCCTCCTCTCTCAGCAATAATCACACAGTATAGCAGAGTTTTTTTCAAAATGTTGTCCTCAGAACACATACGTTAGAATCACCTTTGATGATTTGTTTGTTAAAGTAATTGATTCCTGGACCCCACTGTAGATCTACTTAATTAGAATATTTGGAAACACAGGTAATAATTTACATTCTTGGAAAGCTTCTCAGGTTATTCTTTTGCACACAAAAGTTTAATGTATAGTAATTATATTCCCTTCTAGACTGGGAATACCTTGAAGAAAAGAACTATGTCTTTTACTGCTGCTGTACTTTAAATACCTGGCACAGTGTCTGGAACAGAGTAATTGCCTGGCTAATGTTTGTTGAATGAATATATGAAAGAACAAATGAATAATCAGAGTTTCTCTCTTGTACTCTGATGTCCACAGTGGCATTTGTTATTTCCTGGGCAAGAAAGCTTGGTTAGTTTTCTACTTGGTCTGTATTCATATTATTTTACAGATATATCAGAGTTCGTACATATTAATGAGCATTGTTCTTCTCAAAAACTCTTCGACAGTTATCTTAGGGAATTGCCTTTATACATGTGGCACCCTTCTTTTTAATAACATGTAATGTTTTCACACTTTGTTCTTGGAAGGTCCATAAGAGTTTTGATTATAGGAAAAAATCACTCACAGCTCAGCCTATTGAATAAACTGGGAAATTAAACAGGGTTTGAAGTAAATAGTGGACTTGAGCCAAATAATGAAGTGACTTCCAAGATATACTAGAGTTGCAGAGTACTCAGTGAGAGTGTGTTGAATTTCAGGTATTTAATTCAGCAAACTTAAGACTTTTATAGAATCTTGGCAGTGCCAGGGACCTTAAGAGAAGCCATTGGCTACCTCTATCTGAACCCAGTTGCACAAAGGGACTACACCATGTTTTTAACATCTACAAGGAAGGTGACTCCATAAACTTTTATTGTTGCTTTACTCGATCTTCCCTGCTACAAAATTATTTTCTGTATGCAATATATGCGTGTTCTCATTTTTTATATTGTCTTATTGAAGAAAGCACAAACGAAATCTGTTTTGAGACTATGAAAGAAATCTTAATGCCACATTCAGATTCTGGCTATTTGTAAGTAAGTAAGCGTAACTGCATCTGGTTGTGTTTTTATTATGTAATTCCATTGTCTATCTTTGGATGCAGTGAAATTCAGATTGCAGCAAAATCATACATTCTTATCAGCCTAAACATTCTAGGTGAATTTTTTAAGCTTCCATGGTTTGCATATTTATGTATGACTGCCTGAATGTGGCAATCCATGGATAAAATTATGAATAAGCTCAAATATTTAATGTCCTTTTTCCCAAGGAATGGAGAGTATGAGGCAGGTAGAAATGACTTCTAGCTCCTGAAGCCAATTGTAGCCTTGGCGCCATTGGGCTGTATTTGGCTGTGTATTACAAGTTGGCCAGATTTACTGCCATCAGGTCAGGCAAAACTGCCTTTTATGATGTGGTCTGCCAGCCTTAGACATATGCTGTGTTATTGTTATTGGCTAGAATATTTATTAGATTATTGTTGAACTATTTTTTATCAAATGCTTTACCCCCAGGCTTGTTTGTACTAGGAGATTTCAACCAGTAGTTTCTCTCCTGGTGACAGAAATACGAGTGTCTGTGTATTACACACAGTCTCATCCTTCTTCTGAAATATCCCAGCCCATCCAAAATGCTATATTATGACTTAAATAAATATATATGTATTCATGAGTTCTTGGTTGTCTCTCATTGGAGTGGGTGGGCTAAGTGGAAAATAGTCATGAGTCACTGGAACCAGGTAAGTGATTTGGGAAACACCAGTTGTTATGTAATAGGTAAAGATGTAGGCAGAGTGGGTCTGAAACTCAAGATCCAAATCATGAGGACTTTATTTTAGGAGTAGGATGCAGTCTAAAAGTCCAGAGAAATTAAGGTGTAAGGTGCAAGGAAACATGACACATCCAGTTTCAAAGATTGGACCAGAAGGTAGGAATTAAGGAAGAACAATTACTTGTGCTGCAATCCATTGGTTAAGGTCAAAATAGGACCAGAAGCAAGTGAACTGACTTATTGTTAAATATCTGGCCTGTAGGAGAAGTCTGAGAGTGCTAGGAGGTCGTTTAGGGCTGGGGTTGGGTATATTTTAGTGAGAGTTGTGCTTGTACTGAGACTAGAGTCGCTCAACATGAAGTGAAGCAGGACAGTCAAGTAGGCAGTTAGAAAAGTGATTTGAAGCAGGTGGTCAATTCAGAGTCCCAAAGGCAACAGAATTAAAATGTAATGGAACCAGGATCTGGAATATAAGGTATTCAGTGATCTACATGGTAGCCTGGACAAATGCCAAATGTGAGCTATTGCCCACAGTAACATTTTTATATGGTCTTTTGTGTGTGATGTGATGTTTTGAAAAGCAGTTCCATGTAATGTGTCAGAAAAGAGAAGGCATGGGGATTTTATGTTCCCCTACCAAGAAATAGAGTTGGTCCCAGAGTCTTGGTGAAGCAGAACCTGTATGTATTGGTGAAGTGGGCTCAGTTACAAATGTTAGAAGTAACAATGACCAAGAAAGTTGTTGCATTAACATTGGGACTATACATAGCATGATAGCTAATGAATATGATCATTTCACTGTGAATTTCCAGGAGTGGAAGATTGAAGTGGTCTTCCTATAACTTTTGAGCATAGTTAACAAATTACAGTTATGACTGGTCTGGCCTGATCATTGAAGCAGCATTTATTGGCCCCTCATTCTTTTCCTTGCACTCTTCATTTTTTGGGGGTGATGCTAATATGAAAAATATTTTTAACATTCATAATGGAACACCTAGTTCAATAATTCCTTTCAAATCATTTTAGATCTCTAAACTCAATGAGTTATTATTAGGAAAGGCAGCATTTATTGGAGACATAGAGATGAGCGGACTCTCTTACCAAGACCTAGTATAGAGACACATGCTAGTAGATTCTTAGTAAATGCTGATAAAATAGGATTAGAATATGATCAGCAGAATAAAAAGATGGCCACCCTATACATTGTGAGGTTTGTCTTTGGTGAATTCACCAGCATCTCTTGTACAATCCCTGTCAGGCACATAATCCTGGCCCAGAATTCCTATAACTGTGTCTTGCCATTGTCCCTTAAGGCCAAGCTCCTTCAAAAGGAAACATTAAGAGAACTAATAAATTTGTTATCAATAATGTTCTAATGGAGGAGTGTAGAGAGAATATACATCCTTACCAACTACTTACTTTACTGGTGACAATGTTAAGAAGGTCCTTCTAGAGACAGTGCTTTCATTGTCTAAACTAGAGGTGATAAATTGAAGGAAAGCTTTGAACTTTCTGGTTTGGAAGGGTCAGCTAGCATTGTGCTACAAGGCATACAGGGGACATATTCTGAACTAAGGAGAATCTTTTAAATAATGGAATTTAGATGCCAATTCTCTCTTAAAGGTTTGGCCTCATATGCGGAATGCAAAGAAAACCTGCTACTTCTCCAGCCAAATTGAAAATCCCAGTAAATGAAACCTGGATTGATTTTCCCTCTGATATACAGTGGCAGGTACCATTTTGTTCATCACCCTCAGTGATAAGGAGGGTGCTTTAATATACCAGAAATGAGAAATTAATAGCAAGCAGCTATGAAGTACACAAGGCAAGGCAAAATCCAAGGCCTGGCTGATTCAGAAGTTAAAGATACAATAAGTCATTCTTAGATTCAAACAGTTTATTATTTACATAGTGAGACAAGACAAAACTTCCAGTTCTTGGGGATGTATCTTAGTGATAAGGCTCTGGGTTTAATCCCCAGTATCAAGAAAAAAAGTTTCAGTTCCTATCTCAGGGTAGTGGTGCACACCTATAATTCCAGCACTATGGGAGGTTGAGGCAAGAGAATTGCAAGTTCAAGCCCAGCCTGGGAAACTTAGCAACTTAGCAAGATCTTGTCTCAGAAAGGGTCTGGGAATGTGGTTTAATCCCCATTACCACAACACCTAAAAAGATGACCCAGAAACAAATAGAGCCAGAGGACTACCACATAAATTGTGGGATATCCCATTGCTATGAAGCCAATTCTAGACTGAAGCCAGGCAGCTTTATAGTCTGTACCTCTATTCTGAGGGAAGTTGGTCAGGAAGCCTTGTATCCCAATGGAAACCAGAGAGTGAGAGGCAATGAAAAACTGATTCATGTCAACCTCTAGGGGAGATAAGAGGGCAACTGGGAGTTGGCCTTGAGGCAGCTCCTCTTAGGCTTCCCATTACAAGTGTTCTGCCAAGACTTAGATGAGCTGCAGTTCAATCTTTGCCGGTGGGACCTATGTGGATAGTACAAGGTCACTAGGGTGCTGGGAATGAAGTTCTCCCACAGAGGATTGATTAAGTCCTCGGGAATTTCCCCTGTGGTTGGGGGAAGCAAAAGGAAGTAAAGCTGGGTTTGTTGAGAAACCTCTTCCTTCTCTCCATTCCAGTGACCTCCCATTCATGTCTTTTCATTCTTCTCAGTCTCTTTGTGGTAGGGAATGAGGAAGGGACAGGGATTAAAGAAATAAGGGGATATACCAAAAATTCAGGTCCTGCAAAATTCAGTACCAAGGCCAGAGAATCTCAAGGCTAATGTTCTTTGCTATCTCGTTTTTAATTTTTCAACTATGAACAGAAGTATATGGGTAATTTCTAAAGTTCCCTCTGGCCCTAACAATATGGATTTCCATAAATGCAAATTTAGTGAATGTAGTGATAGAAGCCTAATCTGCATACCTTTCCCAAGAATACTGGGATATCAGAGTAGATTCTCAGGAATCCTATGACTACAACAGAGAGGTACATTACATTATTTTATTATTACTATTATTTTGGTACCGGGGATTCAACTCACAGCCTCATGCCTGCCAGGCAGGCACTTACGCCACTGAGCTAAATCCCTGGCCCTACATTACATTATTGTTACCTTTAGGATCACCAACAAATTCCCTCCTGGGATGACTAACCTTTCCCATACGCACTTCACTTGGAGCTTCTCTGCCCATCTCCTCCACTTGTATTTGCACCATTATTTTTGAGGTGCATTTTTCTCTTCAGCTCTCTCCCCCTACCCCGTTTTTATTCACTAACCATACAAGATGCAAATGCTGCTCTAGCTAGCCATGTCTGAGTTCCAAATTTCAGGCTTTAGTTGTCTGACAGTCCTCCATGTGTCCAGTAGGGAATTGTTGAAGACATCCCACTTTCCAAGCAGAGCAAGTTACTTAATATAGCTAGCAACTAACAAGAGTTTTGTGTTCCACTTTTTCCAATTATGACCTTTCCCCCCAACTCCCACAAATACACCCCTTGTTTGCCGCAGAGGAAGGTCTTGTCTAGCCACTTGTCCAAGTTATCATTCAGTTATTTCTTTATTTATGCATTCATTAATTCTTTCAACGAGTCATTTATTGAGAGTCTCTTTGTTTCAGGTGCTGGAGTTTAGTGATGAATAAAACACAGTCCTTTCCCTCATAAAATTCATAATCGAATGGGACAGATAAGCAATGAAAAACTTTGCTAATCATAAGCACTATCATGGTGAATTCTTTACAAGTGTGCCTGACACTGTCAAGCACTTTAGGTGCACTTACCTCCCTAGAAAATAAAAAAAGGAGGGGCGTGGTTAATCCTTGTGTCCTGTGCCCAGACCAGTGGATTCCTAGAAACGTGGCCAACTGGAGGTAATGGTGTTAGCTATAGTTGCCTTTGGGGTGGTGGAATCAAGTTAAAGACTCAGTAGTGAGGAAATTACTCAGCCCATCAGCTTCTGGAATCAGGATTGACCAAGAAAGATTTGCAAGTCTTTCTAGACGCCTTCAGAACAACCCTTGGTGCAGTCCCCCCACCAAACCCCTACTCCCCACTCCCTTCTCCCCCACCGCTGCCCCAAGCCGGTCCCTCCCTCGAGCCGCCTCCTCTCCATTTGCCCTCCTCTGTCCCAAAGACTTCGAAACTCTCTTTCAGAATCCCCTTCCTGCTGGCAGGTAGTAAAGAAAGGGCAAACTCTTGGGAACCAGGTGAGCGCCCTCCCCAACGCAGATGAGAAACACTTCCTTCTGTCCCGGACTCAGAGGGACAGGAAATAGAGGAAGTTCCTTCAGACCTAGCTGCTGGCGTCCCTGTAGTCAGAAGGCTCCGGTGGCTGAGTGTGGGAGGTCTGCCCCTCCCCCAACAGGGTCTCCAGGGACTTGAGAGGAAGCGATGGTCCAAGCAGACAGGCCTGCCACGGGGTCGCCCTAAAGGCCCAGTGTGCCTGGGAGCGCCCTCAGGGAGGCAAAACCTGAAGGACGGAGCCCGAGACTGGCCTTTGCGAGGGGAGAAGCAAAAAGGTCCCGAGGATGCGTGCGAGGGGTGGGAGTGTATCCAAGTAGGCTGCTGCTAAGTGTGCTGAGGGGCGACGCGTGAGAGAGGTGTACCTGTGGGGAGACGCCAGTGTGTGGGAATCCATGTTTGTGTGGAAATGTGTGGAGGCGACGCAAGTGTGGTGATCTATACAGGTGCAGAAGTGGGGGTGTGTGGGTGGTGACTTAGGGAAGTACTTTCAGAGCAGACGGACGTATGGCTGTGCATCTATCTGACGGAGCTATGAGAGACTCAGGTGCAAGTGCGCGCGCTGCGTACGTGGGGTACGTGCCCGTGGGGTGCTGCGTGCATGTAGGTGTGCGCACCAGGAGGGTAGAGCGAAAAGAGAGGGTGACTTACTGCATGTGAGTGAGACCCAGTTAGCAGTGTCAGAGGTAACCACGTCAGGGAAGTACTTGCTGACAGAGTTTAAAGTCCTAAATCGTAACTAAATCATAACTTGTTTTTCTTTTTAGCTGGGCAGGAGGGTGGATAGACTGGAAATCTGAGGAAAAATATTGACCATCTCTTTTAAAGAAAACGAAAATGCCCACGGTTTGAATGTACAGCGGAAAGGGTTCCTGGGGGTCAGATTATAATTTAAACCTTAGGCCCAGATTATAGTTTAAAGTGAGGAGCAGACCCAAATGGATTACTTTGTATTTGTTGTTAAATCTTTTAAATTTTTGAGAGAAGAAATGAAACAGAAGGCCAAAGTAGTGTCTAATCTATAAGCCTGCTCTTGGCTTGGCTTGGCTTGGTGTAGCTTTAACCCTGTGGGACGTGGTGCCCTCAAAACGAGGAGGTTATAAAACAGGACACCTCCCTCCCCCAAATTTCCAGAACTTCAGGCTACTGTCTGATTGCAGCACAAGGTATTCAAGGTCCCTCCTGGGATTTCCCTAGCCTTGGGGTGCACTGGTCAGTTCCTTGCTAAATAAGGTTAGGATAAAGATCTGCGGTTCTTATGGAATTCCCAACCCCGCACCCTCCTCCCCCAAGTCTTGTGGGTAGTGGGGAGACTTTGAATCTAAGTAAGTTGGGACCTTATTAGGTGACTAGAAGACTAGCAGAGAAGACCAGCAGAATTGGGTACTGATAGCATCTTCACCATTAACTCTCCCTCTCTCTCTCTCTCTCTCTTTCTCTGTGTGTGTGTGTGTGTGTGTGTGTGTGTGTGTGTGTGTGCGTGTGTGACTTTAAGCAATTTTCCTACTCTTTCCTTGCGCCACTTTCCTCTTTTATAAAATGAAATCGTTGCACGCAGGGTAGCTGGAAGTATAAATGACTGTATTACATTCCCAGCACATGGGAAACCTTTAATAAATAGCAGTGTACTTAAGAGAAAAATATATATATATATAGTGGTTCCTTGATATCTTAGGAAAGTTGCTTCCAGGAAGGCCTGCAGGTAAAAAATCCTCCAATGTGCACATTTCTCATAAAATGGTGTGGTGTTAACATATAGCCTATGCACATCCTCCTATATATGTTAAATCATGTCTAGCTTACTTATAATATGTAGTACTATGTACATGCTACGCAAATAGTAGTTATACTGTATTGTTTAGAAAATAATACCAAGGAGAGGTCTGTGTTTAGTACAACGATTTTTAAAGAATATTTTAGATCCTCAGTTATTTGAATGCACAGATATGGAACACACTGATAAGGGCTGACTGCATAAATATACACACATACCCACATGTAAAATACACATACGTACTTCCAAAGAAGTTTTAGTAAAATTTTTATTCTGATTGAAGATACTGGTTTTTGTTTTGGTTTTCTCTAGGCATACCTTAGTTGTGATGTTCAAAGCCAAAGCCCACTGAGATTGTCCTGTAAAGTCACATAGCTGAAGTAAGTTCGACTTTATTTTCAATTATTTGCTGTGTTCAGGTCCACCATCAACATACACTTAGATTGCTGCTTTGCTCTCCAAGCCTTCACATTTGCGTGCTTTCCTGTCCTTCATTCCCCAGTTTTACTCTGCTCCTTCACTGTCTACCTCTGTGACCTTGTACAAGTTGTTTTGCTTCTTTAAGGATCCTTTTTCTTATGTGTAAAAGGGGACAATCATAATATCTACTTCATAAAGGTTTTGTGAGGAATAACATTTTAAATTAATTTTATTTAATTGGTATTGATTGGTCCTAGTCACCATAAAATTCACTTTTTTTTTTGGTAGTACTGTGATTTGAGTCGCTAGAATGCTGTAGCACATCCCCAGCCCTATTTTATTCTATTTTATTTTATTTTAAGCCAAGGTCTTGCTGAGTTACTCAGGCTGACTTTGAACTTGTGATCTTCCTGACTCAGCTTCCTGAATAGCTTACACCATCTCGTTAGGCTACAATTCATCATTTTAAAGTGTACATTTTAGTGATATTTAGTATATTCATAATGCTGTGTGTCTATCCCCACTGTCTAATTCCAAAATTTTTCCAACACCCTAAACAAAACTGTGTAAACAGCTATTATCAATTCTCCCTTTCCTCCCAGCTTCTTCCATTCACTAATTTCATTTTGTCTCTATGGATTTTCCTATTCTGAATATTTCATATAAATGGAATCTCACAATATGTAGCCTTTTGTTTCTGACATCTTTCAGTTTATATAATCCTTTAAGGGTTGTCTATATATAGTATATATCAATACTTCATTCCTTTTTATGGCTTACTAATACTCCATTGTGTAATTATATCACATTTTATTTATCATTTTATCAGTTGATAGAGATTTGGTCTGTTTCTGCGTTGTTTTTTTTTTTTTGAAGGTACTGCTGTGAACATTCTTGTACATCTTTTAATTTGAGTACCTATTTTTAGTTCCTTTGAGTACATAGCTAGGTATGAATTGTTGGGTCACATAGTAATTATCTGTTTAATTTACTGAGGAACCACCTAACCATTTTCCACAGTGTCTGCACTGTTTTATGTTTCCACTAGCAGTGTAAAAGAATTTCCATTTTTCAAAATCTTTGCCACTTTCCATTTAAAAAATGTAGTCATTATAGTGGACTTTTAGTCCTTTTAATCAGCCATAAAAAGGAGTAAAGTATAGATACATGCTATAACATGTAAGAAACTCTATAACAAGTGAAAAAAAACAGCTACAAAAGGCCACATGTTGTATGATTCCATTTGCATGAAATGTTTACAGTAGGCAAATCCTTAGAGATAGGAAGTTGAATGGTTGTCAGGCACTAAGAGGAGAGGACAAATAGGGAGTGTCTATCTAACAAAGTATTTTTGTGCTGATAGAAATGTTCTGGAATTGGTGGTGGCTGCAAACTTTGTGTATGTACTATGAAGCATCAGACGGTGTATTTCAAAAGGGTGAATTTTATGCTGTGTGAATTATGTCTCAATTTTATTTATTATTATTATTATTATTATTATTGTCGGTACCAGGGATTGAACTCACAACCGCACGCCTGCCAAGCAGGCGCTGAAGTCACTGAACCAAACTCCCGGCTATGTCTCAACTTTAAAAAGTAGAATCCCTCTTTAAGACTGGAAATAAGTGTTGCTCTTTCAATTTTTATTGCAAAAAATAAATAACTCAATTAAAAAACAAGCAAAGGACCCGAATGGATCTTTTTTTTCCGAAGAAGATGTACAAACGACCAAACAGGTAAATGAAAAGGTGTTGAGCATCACTGATCATCAGACAAATGCAAATTAAAAAAAACCACAATGACATAACCTATTAGGATAGTTGTTTTCAAAAAGAGAAGAGATAATAAGTATTGATGAGAATACATAAGGAACCCTTGTACACTGTTCCTGAGATTATAATTGGTATGACCATTAGAATATTAACTGTAAATTTACCATATGATCTAGCAATCTTATTTCTAGGTATATATTCAAAGGAAATGAAATCAATACTTTGAAGAGATGTCTGTATTCTCATGTTCATTGCATTATCCATGATAGCCAAGATATGGAAACAGCCCAAGTGTCTGTTGGATGAATAGATAGAGGGAATGTGAAATATAATAGAATATTATTTGGCTAGAAAGGTAGAAATCCTGCCATTTGCACCAACATGGATGAACCTGAAGGACATGTTAAATGAAATAAGCCAGACAGAGAAAGACAGATACTATATAATCTCACTTATATGAGGAATCAAAAAAAAAGTCAAATACATAGGAGAGAGTAGAATGGTGGTTGCCAGGGGTTGGGCGTTGGGCAAATGAAAAAAACTGTTGGTCAAAGAATGAAAAGTTGCAATTATAAGAAGTATAAATTCTGGTCATCTTACGTACTGAAGGATGACTATAGTTCATACTATATTGTGTACTTGAAATTGGCTAAGAAAGCAGATCTTGAATATTCTTATCACATATAAAAAATAACTCCATGAAATGACTAATGTATTAGCTTGGTTGTGGTAATCATTTCACAGCGTACGTGTATGTATACCAAATCATTATGCTGTATAACTTAAATATATACATTTTTGTTTCTCATTTCCACAGTGAAGCTGGAAAAAATGTAACATTTCCTTCCCACGTTTCTGGCAGCATGCATGCCATGCTGAGTCACCATGTAAAACTGTACAGGTTGTAGACTGAAAAGAAATATGCCCAGAATGTGAAATGGGGACTAAAATTAGGTCATACTCTCCTAACTTGGTCCTATCTTTTCTCAGAGGAAAGTACCGTTTTTTCATTTTCTAGTTCAGCTGCCCAGAAGAGACGTCTTAGTCTGATTCATCTTCTTGAGGAAAGTACTTTTTAGTACTTTGCATGAAGACACCATGTGTTCTAGTGGAAGTCCTACTTCAATGGACTATATTTTTACCCTGCTCTGGAATTCAGACTATCTCACAGCCTTTACCCTGACTGGAACTAATAACCAGTTATAAAATGCCTGCCCCATAATTTCCCAAAATCTTTTGAGTTTAATTTACTCTGAGATGTGACTGTTATAGGAAAACTTTTAAATTGCAGGCAGCAGAAATTGATTTTGCATAATTTAAGCAAAAATGGATGCTTGAAAGAATACTATAGAGTTGCTCAAACTCAAACCAAAATGCTAGGAAGGCCTTCGTAAGGTCAAGAAACCATGAGCTTGAGGCATTTTGGTAGTAGAACTTCAGTCCTTAGAGGCTTCAATCAGGTTTTAAAATTCAAGGATATAGAATTGATTATTCTAAAGACAGATTGTGATCTCTTATTAGAGCAAGATCGGTAAAAGAATGTTGAACATACCAAACAGTAGCAACCAAAAGAGGTAAAAACAGAAAGATATCGATATCCAAGTAGAGATATTGAGAAAGCCTTTAGTTACTTATTTTTGTTTGTTTGTTGAGACAAGCTCTCTCTGTGTAACCTAGACTGGCCTTAAACTTGCTCTAAGGACTAGGCTGTCCTGAAACTCGCAATCTTCCTGCCTCAGCCTCCTGACTACTAGGATTACAGGTATGTACTACTATGCCCAGTTTAAGTAAGCCTTTAAATGTATAGATCAGAATCTCAGAGAGATCTGGGATAAACAGGAGTAGTAAGGATAACTGAAATAATGGACAACATTTAAATTGGTGAGGAAGAGAATGAGAGGCCACATACCTCTCCAGCTTCAGTAGTATCCTAAGGCAGGTACTCTTGCAGGTAAGATAGCAGGTAATTTGTAGATGGAGGATTGCTCCTATCTTGAGGAAGACAATGTTATTTTCAGAAATTGGAAAAAGAATCCAAGATACGTGACTACAACACTGTGCTGGAAGCATTCCATTTCATAAGAGTAGAATTGTTATGTGTAGATTTTAATGGGATGTAACTTTCTGCCAAAACTATAATAAATTCCGTCTCGTTTTATCTAACATTTATCATTTATGTTGCGCCTGGCCCTATTCCTTACAACAAATGAATCAGGTAGGTACTACTATTCTCTCTCTCTCTCTGTGTGTGTGTGTGTGTGTGTGTGTGTGTGTGTGTGTGTGTGTGTTTGTGTGTGTAGTGTTGAGGATAAAATCCAGGGTCTTGTGCATGTGAGGCACATGCTGTACCACTGAGCTACATTCCCAACCAGCAGATATTATTAACTGAAGTTTACATGTGGGTTACTGGAGTCTCTGTTAATTTACTCAAGGTCATATTGAGAGAAAAAATGGAAATGGGACTCCAATATCTGAGTTCAGACATATCTACTCCATATAAAATGATATAACAGTGCAAACATTGCTATAGTTTAGAATTATTAAGCCTTTACAGTGCACCGTGTAGTGTGTTGAGCATTTTGTATGCCTTATCTCATTCAGTCCTCATAACAACTTTATAAGGAAAGTACTGGTGTCATTCATGCTTAATGAATAATGAATCTGAGACTTGGAGATGTTAATTCCATGGTAGTCATACCGTAAGAGGTAGAGTTAGGGCTTCAATGCTTTTCTTGCTTTTAAAGCCCATGTGCTTTACAAACACACTTTTTTCCTCTACCAAAGATAAGTAAACTTTAGAACACTGCCTCTCTTCCCTGGTTGCATATTAGGATCGCCTGGGGACCTTCTAAAAAAATCAATGCCAAGCTTCATCAAAGATACTGGTTTGATTTATCTGGAGTGTGGATCAGGTCACTGGGTTATTCCTTTTTACTGGTACATGTCCACAGTACACAATGATCACATTTATCGTGGGGGACATTTTGCATGTACACAACCAATCCTATTTCTTTTTTTGTCTCCTTCCCCTCCCATCCCTCCCTATTTCCTCCAATTCTTGATCCCCATCCCATCTGCAAATGCTCTATTTCTATATTTTTCTTCCATTCTGTTTTTTCCACCCCACAAAAGTTTAAGTATCATATAGCTTCTCTTGTGTGGCAAGCCCGAAGTACAAATAAAGAGCAAAATGTGGTGGGTAGATCTTTTCAAACAGATTATTTTTAAAAGCGTCTATTCATCTAATTTAATCAAGAAAGATTTAATGAATATCTACTTGGTGATGAACACTTTCTAGACACATATTCTAGTAAGATGTATCAGTTAGCTATCATTACAGTGCTATGTAACAGCAACTGCAAAATTTCCATGCCATTAAGCAATTACTATCACAGATCTGGAGACCAGCTGATTAGGAGCACTCTGTTAGGCAACTGTCATTCAGGCTGATGTGACTCTCCACTCTTTGTTGCTGGGCTATGGGTAAACTAGGGTGGCTGTACTTGACATATCCCTCATCCTCCTTGGACCAGTTGAGTCTCAGAGGCTTGTTTCTCTTGTGGCTCCTTTCATGATAGTAATAGACTCATAGGAGAGACATGTCCAATTCTGGATATGTTCTGTTAGCCAAAGCAAGTCTTGAGATCGAGCTGAAATACTAGAATTTGGAAAATAAACTCTATTGTGTGTGTGTGTGTGTGTGTGTGTGTGCGCGTGTGATTGTGATTGCAAAATTCATGCCAAAGGCTGAGATAGGCCCAATAATTCAATTTAGGTGGGAAAGACTGACAAAGAATGATAAGCGTGATGCATCAGTAAATTACCCAATATATTAGAAAATGATAAATCATATTGCCAAGAATAAAGTAAGTTCTAGAGGGCAGTATGCTGAGCTAGGACCGTTTTTACAGTGTTCAGCCTAGAAAAAACCTGATTTAGCATTGTCTGAGCCATTTTTAAATAATAAAACATACCTTGAAAAGAGAAGAAATTTACTCAGGTCCATAGGTAGATAGAAATGGATCTAGGACCTAGGTCTCCTGACTGTCACTGTTTATCTTACGTTACAGTATTCAAATTTATAGTCATAAAATTCTCCCTTTACTAAGGGAGTCAAAATATGTCTTGGAAATGTATTATAGTCTTTATCTCTGTTCCAGATTATAGTCTTTTTTAATTTTTTCAGGATGACCAGTAAGAAGGAAAGAAAAGATATGGAACCTGCTTGTACCTGGAGTTTATTGCCTAGAAAGAAAGGTGAGTAATTGAATGAAGAGGGCATATCCTGCGTGAACATATTCATGCTCTTTTCCCTACTTCTGAATCTTTACATTTTTGTTTAAATGTATGTGTGTATGTATATTATGATATTACATGAATACAGTATGTACCTATCAATAAATCTCTTGAAATGTATTCCCCCAAATGAGGAAAACGACAGAAAGATGAAGTGGCAACTGTGGTTCCTGATGTTTTCCATAATCTTCAGACTATTGTACTTGTAAAAGACTCTGCTTGGTCTGGTGGCACATGCCTGTAATCCCAGCACTCTAGGGGACTGAGGCAGAGGATCACAAGTTCATGCTCAGCCTGGGCAACTCAGTAAGACCCTGTGTCAAAATTAGAAAAGGAGGGGCCCAGGCCAGGGATATAGCTCAGCGGCACAGTGCCTGCCTAGTAAGTGCAAGGTTGTGAGTTCGATCGCCAGTAGAAAAATAAAAAATGAAAGGCGGGGGATGGTTAGAAGTATAGCTCAGTGCAAAGGCCCTGGGTCTAGTCACTAGTACTTCCAGAAAAAAAAAAAACTCTTAAGTCTCTCCCTTTGTTGTAACCATAGGATTTTCAAAGGGGCTAGCACAAAAGAGCAAAAAATAAGTTCGCTGAAATCCTTTCCCCAGTAGCTGATTCCTCAACTCCAAGGAATGTTTAACTATGGAGAATAGAAACTAGTGTCTTGCTCATTTCTGTGATATTCTAATGTCTGACTCTCCAGACTCTATTTCCTTCCGTCCATCTTTACCACCTATCAGGTCACTCCTCCCCAACTATAAGTCCCATGTTTTTAAAGATGTACTAGTAGCAAAAACCTAGGAATGAGTGAGGTGTGGTAGTGTAATCCCAGCACTCCAGGAGGCTGAAGCAGGAACATCACGAGTTCAAGCACAGCCTAGGCAACTTAACTATTTAGTAAGATCTTGACTCAAAAGAAAAAAAAAAGGACTGGGGATGTAGCTCACTCTGGAGGTCCTAAATTCAGTCCCTAGTACCACAAAACAAACATAAAGCAAAACAAAAATCTACTAAGAATGTAGAGTTGTGTGTGTGTTTGTATATTTTTATTTATTTACCTATATGTGCAAGTGCTTAGATTGAGTGTGTGTATATATGTATTTAAAATAGATCATTGTATGTGTCTGTTGAACTAATATTCAACAATGCCTTAGTCTTTCCTGTTACCAAGTTAGACTCAAAAGAATCTTCTGCAGAAGCAATAGGCCAAATCTCAATGCAAATCAAAACATAAAAAAACATTCACTTCAGTTACTATACACATCTTTATGTTCATGCTTAAATTTTCCTTATTAACCATAAATTAAAGCATCTATACCCTAAATATATATGTAAGGAAAGTTCTTAAATTTTACTTCATATTGGACTTTAGTTATAAAATACCTTTGTGGACAAGTTAGGAAAGATGTGAGATGACTTACTTTCTTTGTTGTGTTTGTGTTTGAGGAATTGCATGAATGACTATAGCATTGTAGGTAAATTATTGTGTATTTCATGTTTTGGTATAAAGCTATATAATCCAATTATTTTTCTCTCACAACTGTTTCATGTTCTCTGGCTTCATTTTCATGGAAGGAGCTTATAGGTAGATGTCTTTTGAATTTTATCCTTTTCCTGTTTTGGCATTAGTGTTTCCCAAAAACTCAGCTTTTCATTCCCATCTTCCCCCCTTATTCATTAGGGCAACAATTTTATTTTTGCCTGTGTGTGTCTGTTTGTGGTACTGGAGTTTGATCACAGAGAGCACTGGACTATATCTCCAGCCCTTTTAAATTTTTTAAAAATTTTGAGACTGGGTCTCACTGAGTTGTCCAGACTAGCCTCCAACTTGGAGTCCTCCTGCCTTAGCTTCTCAAGTATCTGGAGCTATAAGCATGCTCCACTATCTTCAGCTTAACAATTACTGATTATTTTTGCAATATCTCCAAAGTTCCAAACTGTCTTAGCAAATAGGACTTCTGTATCATAAATAATATATTCAAATAGGTATACAAACACTGGAAAGATCACTGATGGTCATTAGCAGCAAAATGTAGAGACTTTTATGGCTTGAAGAGACTAGCTGTCTATTTATGGAGGTTGGGGTGGTACAAGGGATCAAACCCAGTGGTGCTCTACCACTGAGCTACATCCCAAGGCCTTTTCATTTTTTATTTTGAGACAGGTTTTTTCTAAGTTACCCAGGCTAGCCTCGAATTTGTAACACTGCTGCCTCAGTGTCCTGAGTAGCTGAGATTACAGGTGTATGTCATGGCACCTAGTTTTTTAGAGTTATCTAAAATTGTAACTAGTGGGCCAAATCCAGTCTATTGCCTATTCTTAGGAATAAAGTTTTACTGAAAAGTAACTATTCATTTACATATTCATCTATGGCTGCTGTCATGCAAAGATCGCCAACTTGAATAATGGAACAGAGCCTGAAAAGCCCAATCTGTGTATGAATTTTTACAGACATGTTTGCTAACTCTTGTCTAGTTCAGCATTCCCTGAACTGAGCTTTATCAATCACTGTTTTTCAGCATTCAATAATTTTGGTGTTAGAAAGGGATTCTGTAGTAATTTAAGACCAGAAAATATATATAAACAAAACTAAATATCCTATTTTTTTATTTTAGGAGAGTAAAGAAGCCTTTCGTATGGTAATATGCATTGAGAAACTCCAAAACCATAAAGGGTGCATTCTCCTTGATTCATTTGACCAGAGAACACCTTGTTTTTTAAAAGCTCTTTTATTAATGTCTTGCAGAACAGTGTTCCAAGGAACACTGACTCTGGAAATTCTGGCTTAGACATTCATTTAACAGAAGTTTAAACTCATGACTGATTCCTTGACTTATTTTTTTCTAGTTGCAGGTGAAAAGCTACCTAGTACATTATAGTATTTAACATTGAGCTTTTGGGAAACTGAGAGTAGGCCATTGTGGCCTTAGTGGAGGGAGTGAGGAGAATGATACAAAATGAAGCTGGAGAGTGTGGTAGGTAGGATCAGATCATAGAATACCTTGTAGGATGAGGTAAGAATTGTAGATTTTGTACCAAATACAATGGAAAGCTCTTGAAGGATTTTGGATATGGCAGTGATAGGATCTCAATGATATTTGTAGAAATTCACAGTGGCTGTTGAGAGTGGATGGGCAAGAGTGGACAAGAGTAGACAAGTAGGACGCTATTTCAGCAGTCCAGGAAAAAGTCTAAATGCCTTGAACTTTAGTGATATTTGAGAACATACTGATAAATAAATGAATTTGAGGCTTACTTTTGAGATATTAATGATAGCCCTGGTAATTGACTGATGTAGAGAATTGAAAGGACAAAAAAGAATGACTCGTAATGTTTTTCAGAGCTACTGGATGACACCGTTTAACTGAAATTAGAGATCCCTGGAGAGAATTGTTTTGGAGAATAAAGGAGATGTAGAAACCAAGAGCTCAGATTTAGATATACAGAATTTGAGGCACATTTGAGACATGTAAGTAGAGATGGTGATGGTGTTATTAGTCAAAGTTGTTTGCATTGCTATTTAGAATTCTATGATTATTAATTCTTGGTGTTGCCTCTTTAGATTACAGGGAATTGTACAGGAAACATCTAAGAGAAAAATATCGAAAACTTGGAGTTGATAAAAGTTATCATCAGGGCAAGCATATCAAACCACAACTGCTTATTGTAAAAGAGCATGGCGTATCAGAAAAGACACCATATAGAATCCCTCAACAAGATCATGTTATAGAGATGGAACATGTATTTGATCCTAATGAAGAGGGCTCCACCTCATCCAAAACCGTGGTGCTTCAGGGATATCCTGGGACTGGAAAAACAGCGGTGGTACACAAATTTATGTTTGACTAAGCAGCAGGAATGGTCACTCCAGGCAGGTTTGACTATCTCATTTACATCAGCTGCAGAGAAATAAGCCATACTGTTAACCTTAGTGCTGCTGACCTGATCACTGATGCTTTTCAGGATATAAGTGGACCAAAACTGGCATTATCTTTACATATCGAGAGAAGCTTCTATTCATTCTTGATAGATTTCCTGAGCTGCAGTATCCTATGTGTGATCAGAAAGAGGATCTTAGTGCCAATCCCTGGGAGAAGAAGCCAGTAGAAACCCTCTTGCACAGTTTTGTGAGGAAAAAGCTATTCCCTGAATCCTCTCTCTTGATAACTTCCCAGCTTACAGCCATGAAGAAATTCCACTCTCTGTTAAAACAGCCTATCCAGGCAGAGATCCTATAGTTTACAGACGCTGAAAAGAAAGCATATTTCTTGAGTCAGTTTTCAGAAGCTAATGCAGCAATGGAAGTCTTCTGTGGTTTGCAAGGAAGTGAAAGCAGTGACATTGTATATTCTCTTCCTTTAGTCTGCTGGATGTTATGCAGTGTCCTACAGTCACAAGAAGATGGTGATAGGATTCTTTTGAGGTCTCTTCAGACCATGACAGACATGTATCTGTTCTACTTTTCTAAGTGCCTCAAAAGCCTTACAGGTATCTCAGTGTGGAAGGGACAAAATTGCCTGTGAGGTCTTTGCTCTTTGGCTGCAGAGGGACTGCAGAAGCATCAGGTTCTGTTTATTGTCAGTGACCACAGAAGACATGGGATAGGAGTTTATGATATCAATGGCCTATTTCTTGCTCGCTTTTTGAAAAAAACTAAAGGGGGTATTAACATCTACACTTTCCTTCATTTCAGTTTCTTTTTTTTTCTTTTTTTTATTACTAATAATAACAATGATCAGAGTAAAGCAAAAGAGAGAGAACCATATTGGGCCTCAAAGACAAGACAGAAGAGGATCCCCCGTACTTGCTACATTGCCTGCTGTCAGCTTCCAAAGAGTTGCTCAGGTTGCTGCCCAGAGGCCTACAAAATCTAGGAAACAATACTAGCAAAAAGTTGGTTGATGTTCCTTTGTTGCTATCAGTTAAGCCAGACCTCCGAAACACCAGGTTGCTGACGGGGTGGGGGGGGTGTTTGTCCCTGATTCCAAGCCTGTGCGCCGGTGCCCCTCAGGCCCTGTGGGCTGGGCCCCGCCAGGGGCCCTTCTCATTCTCCTCCAGGGTCCCGAGGTCAGGAACCCAGAGGGCAGTTCATTTGCGTCCTGGTCCGTGTCTGTGCCACTCGGACCTGGTCCTGACAGGGGCCCTTCTCATTCTCCTCCAGGGTCCCGAGGTCAGGACACCAGGGGGCAGTTCATTTGCATCCTGGTCCGTGTCTGCGCTGCTTGGGCCCAGCCCCGCCAGGGGCCCTTCTCGTTCTCCTCCAGGGTTGCCAGGTCAGGACACTGGAGGGCAGTTCATTTGCATCCTGGTCTGTGCCTGAGCAATTTGGGCCCTGCGGGCCGGGCACCGCCAGGGGCCCTTCTCGTTCTCCTCAAGGTTCCTGAGGTCAGGACCCCAGAGGGCAGTTCATTTGCCTACTGGTCCGTATCTGTGCCACTCGGGCCTGGCAACACCAGGGGTCCTTCTCGTTCTCCTCCAAGGTCCCAAGGTCAGGACCCCAGAGGGCTGTTCATTTGTGTCCTGGTCCATGTCTGCGCCGCTCGGGCCCAGCCCAGCCAGGGGCCCTTCTCATTCTCCACCATGGTCCCAAGGTCAGGACCTGGAGGGCAGTTCATTTGCGTCGTGGTCGGTGCCTGAGTGGTTCGAGCCCTGCAGGCAGGGCACCTCCATGGGCCCTTCTCGTTCTCTTCAAGGGTCCCGAGGTCAGGACCCCGGAGGGCAGTTCATTTGCTTCCGGGTATATGTCTGTGCCACTCAGGCCCGGCCCCCCAGGGGCCCTTCTTGTTCTCCTCCAGGGTCCTGAGGTCAGGACCCTGGAAGGCAGTTCATTTGTGTCCTTGTCACTGCCTGAGCACTTTGGGCCCTGCGAGCCGGGCCCCGCCATGGGCCCTTCTTGTTCTCCTCCAGGGTCCTGAGGTCAGGACCCCGGAGGTCAGTTCATTTGCGTCCTGGTCCGTGTCTGCACCACTCAGGCCCGGCCCTGCCAGGGGCCCTTCTCGTTCTCCTCCAGGGTCCTGAGGTCAGGACCCTGGAAGGCAATACATATACATCCCGGTCAGTACCTGAGCGGTTCGAGCCCTGCGGGCCGGGCCCCTCCATGGGCCCTTCTCGTTCTCCTCCAGGGTCCCGAGGTCAGGGCCCCAGAGGGCAGTTTATTTACGTCCTGGTCCTTGTCTGTGCCGCTCGGGCCCGGCCCCACCAGGGGCCCTTCTCATTCTCCTCCAGGGTTCTGAGGTCAGGACCCCGGAAGGCAGTTCATTTGCATCCTGGTCCATGCCTGCACTGCTCTGACCGGGCCCTGCCAGTGGTCCTTCTCGCTCTCCTCCAGGGTCCCGAGGTCAGGAACCCAGAGGGCAGTTCATTTGTGTTCTGGTCCATGTCTGCGCCGCTCGGGCCTGGTCCTGACAGGGGCCCTTCTCATTCTCCTCCAGGGTCCCGAGGTCAGGACACCGGAGGGCAGTTCATTTGCATCCTGGTCTGTGCCTGAGCAATTCAGGCCCTGCGGGCCGGGCACTGCCAGGGGCCCTTCTCGTTCTCCTCAAGGGTCCCGAGGTCAGGACCCCAGAGGGCAGTTCATTTGCCTCCTGGTCCGTATCTGTGCCACTCGGGCCCGGCAACACCAGGGGTCCTTCTCGTTCTCCTCCAAGGTCCCGAGGTCAGGACCCCGGAGGGCCATTCATTTGCATCCTGGTCCATGTCTGCGCCGCTTGGGCCCGGCCCCACCAGGGGCCCCTCTCATTCTCCTCCAGGGTCCCGAGGTCAGGACCCCGGAGTGCAGGTCATTTGCATCCTAGTCAGTGCCTTAGCAGTTCGCGCCCTGCGGGCCCAGCCCTGCCAGGGGTGCCCTTCATTTCAGTTTCTAAGAGTTCTTTTTTTTTAAGAGAATAAAAGACACATATAAGAAAGACAAAAATCAAAAGAGACAAAGGATAACAACAGCGAATCCACAAGAGTAACATTATAGCTTTACAAAACAAGATGATAGAAACTAGACAATGGTTGCAATATTGTGTATCATTACCTTCAACACGGTTGTTTACATTAACAGATATAGACATGCAAAATTAATCTAATTATATGAGTGTTAACCGATCTTTCTCAATATTCTAATATATTCAGCAACATAGTCACTTTAGTTATCTTACATATACATATATACAGATTTATGACTTTTTCCTTTTCCCTTCCTTCTTTCCTCCTTTTCCCTTTCCCCATTACTTTTGCTCTCGGAGCAGTTTTTTACCCTTACACAGTATTTATTGTAGATTTTGGATCATATATACTTTTTCAGTTTCTTATACTAGGGAGACAATATGGTATTAAAACATGTGGGTTTGATTTGTCTCACTTTGAGTATGGTCTCAAGTCGTGACCATTTACTTTTAAAAGTCTCAATGCAATCTTTCTTGATAGCTGAGTAGTATTCCATTGTATAAAAATACCACATCATTTTTATCCATTCCTTGATTGATAGGCACTTGGGTTGTTTCCAAGATCTGGCTATTACAAATTGGGTTGCTATAAACATGGGTGCACAATTATCACTATGGTATGATGGTTTCAATTCTGGGAAAATCCCTAGAAGCAGGATAGCTAGGTCAAATGGGATCTCTAATCCTAGTTTCTTGAGGAATCTCCACACTGATTTCCACAGTGGTTGCACCAGTCTACACTCCCACCAACAGTGGAGAAGAGTTCCTTTTTCCCCACAGCCCCTCCAGCATTTGTTGTTGCTTGATTTTTAAATCTAGGCCATTCTTTCTGGAGTGAGATGGAATCTCAGTGCTGATTTATTGTGCATTTCCCAAATGACCAGTGATGTTGAACATTTTTTCATATATTTATTTGCCATTAGTATTTCTTTCTCTGAGAAGTGTGTATTCATCTCAGATGCCCATTTTTGGATTGGGTCCTTAAATTTTAGGGGCCTGATATCTTTTAATTCTTTATATATTTTAGATAGAAGTCCTTTGTCTGATGGACAATTGGCTAAGATATTTTCCCAGTTGGTGGGTTTTCTTTTCACTCTGTTGAAGATTTCCTTTGACATGCAATAACTTTTTAGTAAGATGAGATCCCAGTTGTTGATTCTGGGAGGTGTTTCCCGTGCAATTTGATTTTTCTTCATGAACTCCCTGCCTACTTCTATGTCATCAAGATTTTTACCTACTTTGTCTTCTAGCAAGTTTAGTGTCTCTTTTTTAATATTCAGGTCTTTGATCCATTTTGACTTTATTTTAGTACATGGTTATAGACATGGACCAAGTTTTAGTTTACAGCATATAGAAAGCCAGTTTTTCGAGCACTATTTGTTAAAGAGGCTATCTTTCTTCCAATGTACATGTTTGGCCCCTTTGTCAAAGATGAAGTGGCTAAGTGTGTTTGTAGTTGTGACTGTATCTTCTAATCTATTCCATTGATCTTCAGGTCTGTTTTGATTCCAGTACCATGCTGATTTTATCACAGTAGCTTTATAGTGTAGTTTCAAGTCAGGGATTGTGATGCCTCCTGCCTTACCTTTGTTACTGAGAATTGCCTTTGCTATTCTAGGTCTTTTCTGGTTCCAGATGAATTTCAGGAATGCTTTCTCTAGCTCTGTGAGGTAGGCAAGTGGTATTTTGATTGGGATTGCATTAAATCTGTATAACAATTATGGGAGAATGGCCATTTTCACGATGTTTATCCTTCCTATCCATGAACAGGGAATATCTTTCCATTTTCTGAAACACTCTTTGATTTCCTTTTTCAGAGTAATGTAATTTTCACTTTATAAATCTTTTACTTCCTTTGTTAGGTTGATTCCTAAGTATTTCAGATTTTTGGATGTTATAGTGAAGGGTGTGGTTTCCCTTATTTCTCTGTCACTGACTTTTTTGTTTGTGTACAGGAATGCTATTGATTTTTGAGTGTTCACCTTGTATCCATCAACATTACTTAATTTGGTTATTACATCTAGAAATCTTTTAATGGATTTTTGGGGGTGTTCTATGTAGAGTATCATATCATCTGCAAATAATGATAATTTTACTTCTTCTTTTCCTATCCTTATTCTCTTTATCTCTTTCTCTTTTCTAATTGCTCTGGCTAATATTTCCAGAACTATATTGAATAGGAATGGTGATAATGGACATCCTTGTCTTGTTCCTGATTTTAGGTTGAAAGTTTTCAGTTTTTCTCCATTTAATAAGATGTTGGCTGTTGGTTTATGATATATGGCTTTTATCAGGTTGAGGTAGAGACCATCTATTCCGGTTTTCTGTAGGGTTTTATTATGAATGGATGTTGGATTTTGTTGAAAGCTTTTTCTGCATCTATGAGTGTGATTGTTGCTCTTGGCCCTGTCGATATGGTGTAATACATTTATTGATTTGCATATGTTGACCCATTCCTGCATTCCTGGGATGAATCCTACTTAATCATGTTCTATAATCTTCCTGATAACTTGCTGTATTCTATTTGCCAGTATTTTATTGAAGATTTTTTCATCTATGTTCATTAGGGAGATTGGCCTGTAAATTTCTTTTTTGGTTAGGTCTTTCTCTGGTTTTGGTGTGAGGGTAATACTTGTTTCCAGGAATGAGTTAGGGAGATTTACTTCCCTTTCAATTTCATTGAAGAGTTTGAGGAGTGTTGGCATTAAGTCTTCCCTAAATTTCTTGTAGAATTCAGCTGTGAACCCATCAGGACCCGGGCTTTTCTTTGTTAGTAAGGTTCTAATTACATTTTCAATTTCATTAGGTGAAATTGGGTTATTCAGCAGCTTTAAATCTTCTTGATACAGCTTTGGTAATTCATAGGCTTCTAGGAATCTGTCCATTTCTTCTGTATTATCAAATCTATATGAGTAAAGGTTTTTGAAGTAGGTGTTGATGATCTTCTGTATTTCCACAGGGCCTGTACTACTTTCACCCTTTTCATTTCTTATTGCATGGATCTGAGTTTTTTCTTTCCTGTTTTTGATAAGGTTGGCTAGGGGTTTATCAATTTTATTTACTCTTTCAAAGAACCAAATCTTTGATTCATTAATTCTTTGTATTGTTTTCTTAGTTTCAATTGCATTGATTTCTGCTCTGATCTTGATAATTTCCTCCCTTCTTTGGGCTTTGGACTTGACTTGCTCTTCTTTTTTTAGAAGTTTGAGGTTCATCATTAGGTTGTTTATTTGTGATCTTTCCATTTTTCTGATGTGGGAGTTTAGTGCTATAAATTTCCCTCTGAGGACTGCTTTCATTGTGTCCCACAGGTTCCAGAAATTTGTATTTGCATTTTCATTCAATTGTAGATATTTTTTAATTTCATCTTTAATTTCTTCTTTGACCCATTGATTGTTTAGGAGTGTATTATTTGATTTCCATGTGTTTATGGGGTTCTTGTGGGATTTTTTGTCATTCATTTCCAATTTTACTGCGCTATGGTCAGATAATATGTATGGAATTATTTCAGTTCCTTTGCATTTGCTTAAGCTTGTTTTGTGGACCAGTATATGATCTATTTTAGAGAATAACCTATGTACAGCTGAGAAGAACGTGTATTCTGATGTTGATGGGTGGAGCACTCGGTACAAATCTACTAGGTCTATTTGTTCCTAAGTTTGATTCAGTTCTGTTATTTCTTTGCTGATTTTTTGCTTCATTGATCTGTCTCTCTGTGACAGTGGAGTATTAAGGTCCCCTGCTCTAACTGTATCATTGTTTATTTGGTTTTTCATGTCTATTAAGAATTATCTTACATAGTTGGATGCTCCGATATTCGGTGCATATATATTTATGATTGTAATCTCTTCCTCTTGAAGTTTTCCCCTAATAAGTAAGTAGTGACCTTCGTTATCTCTTTTGATCATTTTCAGTTTGAAGTTTGCATTGTCTGCAAACATAATAGCTATCCCTGCTTTTTTCTGGGTTCCTGTTGCATGCAGTATTGTTTCTAGCCTTTGATTTTTAGTCTGTGAGTTTCCTTTTGAGTTAAATGTGTTTCTTGTACATGGCATATTGTTGGATTTTGTTTCTTAACTCACTCTGCCAGTCTGGTTCTTTTTATTGGTGAGTTGAGACCATTTACATTTATTGATATAACTCATATGTACTGGCTCATCCCCATCGTGATATCTTCCTGTTGTTGGTTTTCTGTTTAATTGCTTGCCTTGCTTAGTGGTTTCCTTTTGTTGTTGTTCTTAAGATTGTAGCTATCTTTGTCTCTTTCTAGAGTGTCTTTCAGTACTCTTTGTAGTGTTGGTTGGTGACCATAAATTTCTTCAGTTGTTTTTTGTCATGGAAGTATCTTATTTTTACATCAATTTTTAAAGATAGTTTTGCAGGATACGTCAATCTGGGTTGAAAGTTGTTTTCTTTCAGGGTTTGAAATACTTCACTCCAAACTCTTCTTGACTTAAAGGTTTGTGTTGAGAAGTCTGCTGTGATTCTGATAGGCTTTCCTTTATAGGTGATCTGTTTCTTTTCTCTGACAGCTTTTAGTATTTTGTTCTTGTGCTGTATTTCTGATACCCTAATTATTATATGTCTGGGTGAAGATTTATTTTGGTTATGGTTAGTTGGGGTTCTGTATGCCTCACTTACCTGTATATCAGATTCTCTTCCCATGTTTGGAAAATTTTCTGCTATTATTTCCACAGATATTCTTCCCAGATCGTTAGTTTTGACCCCTGCTTTTTAATTGATACCTATTAATCTTATGTTATTTCTCTTGGCATCATCTTGCAGCTGTTGAATTGTTGTTTCTTGGTCTCTTGTTATGTTTAAGAGATCTTTTCTTTCATGATCATAAGCTTCCATCCTGTCTTCAAGATCTGAGAGTCTACAGCTTCATTCAAGCGGTTTTGCCAGCTTTCAATTGAATTTTTAGTTTCCTGAATTTCCCTTTGAATCTGTTTCATGCATTCTATTTGTGTCTTATATTGTTCATTCAAAGTTTCCATCATTTTACGTCCTTCTATGTTTTTATCTTGATCCTCTTTCGATACACGCAGCATTTCTTTCATAATGATTTTCATTTCAATTTTTAGTTGAGAGATTCTTATTTGAGTTTCTCTGTAGCTTCATGGAGTTGTTTCTTTAGTTCAATTGCTGTCATTGCAGAATGTTCAGTTGTGTGACCCCCAGTGCCTTCCATTTCAGTGTCTCTTGGGTTTGTTCTCAGTGGCCTGGGGTACTGAGACTGCTCCTTGCTCTTTTGTTTTGTCATTTTCTTCTGGGACCTGTGTGGCTGGGCAGGCTGCCTCTCGATGGATTGCACTGGAACACTGTGCTGGGTAGAGCTTCAATCCTCCAATATCCCCATGGCTAGCTGGGGCACACCCTCAGATTATGGCACTGGACTCTTGTGTTCTGTGGTCCGTGAGGCTGGCTGCATATTCCCTTGATGTGCTTTGTTGAGTTACTCTGGGGTGCTGGGCTGGACAAAGTTTTTATCCTCCCTATAACTAGCAGGGTCACACCCCTGGAGCTTGTTGCTGGGGTCTAGAACCTGACTGTGTAGTGTTTAGAACCCCTGCAACCCTGGTGGGTAGCAGAGACGCAGCTCTGGGGTGTGTCACTGGACCTTGAGCCTGGCTAGGTGCAATTTGGAATCTCCAGGACCCAGGTGGCTACATGGAGCACACCCCGGAGTGTGGCACCACCGGGACCTTGATTCTGGCTGTGAGGAGTTCAGAGTCTCTGGATTGCAGGGCAATCCCAGGCGAGTCCCAGGCATATAGTGCCAGGCCCTCACTCCTGTTTGGGCAGGTTCGCAACCTCTAGGACCTGCCACGCAACTGCACCCCTAAACAATGGAGTTCGCACCTCGTGCTCTGATGGGCAGAGCTCAAGTTCTCTAAGGCCCTGCAGATATGCTGGCCACTCCCTGATGAGCAGCTCTGGGGCTCTGGGCTGGGCTGGGCTGAGTACCTCTGTGTCCTGCAAGGCTGGCCCGGCCCTCCCCTGATGAATTGCCCTGAAACGCTGGACTGGGTAGAACTCGATCCTCTGTGCAGCTAGTGAGGATGCACTCCTGTAGTGTGTTGCTGGATGCTCCACCTTAGTGGGTGGGAGTCAGAACCTCCAGGACCCAGGCAGCTAGGTGGAGCGCACCCTGGAGTGTCTCCAAGAGTTCTTGACCCTGAAGAATGTTCTATACCCTGAAGAATGACAGCAGCTGTTTGTTTTGTGTTCACATGGGAACAATATGGCAAGAAATATTCCAATATGGAAAAGATTTTTCATCACTAATGGTACAATTCTTATTTGGCCTCTTACGTAAAGGAAAAGGGAAAATTGTGGAAACTACTTTTGGAAGAAAAGTCTCTCCAGGACTTAGGGAACAGTTACTGAAATGGACTGAGAGAGAAATAAAGGATAAATCTTCTAGGTTACAGATCGAGTTAGTGGACTTGTTTCACTGTTTGTATGAGATGCAGGAAGAAGAATATGCAAAAAAGATAATTGATAATTTACAGTCAGTCATGCTTCTTCAGCCTACCTATACAAATATGGGCCTTCTGGCTATGTCATTCTGTGTGAAAAACAGTTATAGTCACCTGTCAATGTCTCTGAAGTGTCAACACCTACTTGGATTTGAGGAAGAACAAGCCTTAGCATTCATGTCACCAGCCTTAACATTTACTCAGTGAGTATATTTATGCTTTCTTCTAGAATTTTTGGCTTTCACAGATAATCTGCCTATTTATTTATGTATTTAGGCGCATGATCATTTCTAGCATTGTAAATAAATACAGTCATCTCAGTTTTTCATATTTTATATAAATCAATAGGGTAAGGATATATTGATTATCTGACATGCATTAAGCACTAACCTAGGTAGATACTGAGGGAAAACTAACAGCTTTGAGCACTTACTGTATACCAGGCACTGTACTTAGTCACTATAAGAGTGTGTGTGTGTCTGCACGCACATGCATGTGCATGTGTGCACACGTGCGTGCTTGTTCTTGTGCAGTAGTGGTAGTCTTGTCATTCTGTAGATATTCTTTATAATTACAAAGTGTTATGAGCATTTAGTCATCAATATTATAATTAAGGGTTCTGCTACTTGGTGTAGGTGACTATTCTGGAAAATGTTGCAAACCTACTATTAGATTGGTTGTTATTCTTCTTTACATATACTTTATCACTGAGGCCTCAAAGAGCTCCAGGTGAGTAAGGGGCAGAGCCAGTGTATTTTTTTGTAAAGTCCATTATAACTTCACAAAGAATAGAGAGGCAAAGTTTAAAGAGAAGTGAACCACTTTTATTTTATTTTATCAACTTGTTTTTATTAGTATGTAATAATTACATTTGTTTTAGGGAATTATTACAGTGGTGCCTTGGTTCATGACTGCTTTTGTTTGCAAACAGTTTGGTTCACAAACAAAAATGTTTGAACAAAATTTTGTTTTTGTTTGTAAACTTTGCATCAGGTGACCACCTGACTGTGGCCATCTTTCTCACACAAACATTTTTTCCAAAATTATAGAAGAAATTAAGTTCATTAGCCAAGGTGCCACTATACATATACATGTTAAATCTTGATCATTTTTGCTTCTCTTTCTTCCCACCTTTGCTTCTCTCCCTTTTCTCTGATCCCCTTCCCATCTTCAAAAATTCTACTTCATGTTTGCTATGATCTCTTCTTTTTTGCTGTTTGAATTGATTGTATTTTGGGTTTCTCATGTGAGAGAAACCATGCTATATACCCTTGCTATATTTAACCTGTGTTTGATTTATTTCACTTAGCATTATGGTCTCAAGATCATCTGCTTTCCTACTTACACAAAAATTGACATTCTGGTTGTGTCATTGTGTGTAAAAAGCAGTCATAGTCACCTGTCAATATCTCTGAAGGATGTCCATATATTCCCCATTTTCTTTATATATTCATCTAGGCTGCTTCCATGATTTAAGTATTATGAATTGTGCTGCTATAAATATGAGTATGCGTATATCACTGTAGTGTTATGATTTTAACTGTTTTGAGAAGATACCAAGGAAAGGTGTAGCTGGGTCAAATCGAATTTCTATTTTTAGTTTTTTGAGGAATCTCCGTACTGATTTTCACAGTAGTTTTACTAGTTTACATTCCTACTGACAATGTAGAACGGTTCCTTTTCTCCTTGAACCTTCCCAGTATTTGTTTTTTGAGTCCTTGATGATAGCATTCTTACTAAAGTAAGATAGAATCTTCATGTTGTTTTGATTTGCATTTCTCTAATGGCCAAAGACAGCAAATATTTTTTCATGTATTTATTGGCCATTTGTACTTCGTCTTTTGAGAAGTATTTATTCATTTCTGCTGCCCAATTTTTGGTGGAGTCTTTTATTTGGGGGAAGTCTAATTATTTTAGTTCTTTATAGTTTCTAGATGTTAGTCCTTTGTCCAAGGAGTAACTGTGAAAACGTTTTTCTCATTCTGTAGGTTGTGCCTCCACTCTGTTGATTATTTCTTTTGCTGTGCAAAGCTTTACAATATTATATAATTCCATTTGTTGATTCTTGATATTATTTCCTGTGCAATTGGAGTTCTGTTCAGAAAGTCCTTACCTATGCCCATGTCTTCAAGAGTTTTATGTATTGTATCTTCCACTAGACACCATGGTACTGGCACAAAAAATAGATATGCAGACCAATGAAAAAGAATAGAAGGCACAGAAAAAACCTCATACACCTTTTAGCTACCTGATCTTTGACAAAGGGGCTAAAAACAAATGCTGGAGAAAATACAGCTTCTTTAACAAAAAGTGCTGGGAAAACTGGTTTTTCACATACAGAATAAACCACTTTTTAAATATTGATTTTTTGCACTATAAAATAAAATTCTACAGACTTACTGATTAAAGCAGTGTTATGACTTGTGTTTAGCTGTCCCCTTAAAACCTCATGCACTTATAGGTGAGGATTTTGGTAGTGACTAGATTATGGATGTGTGATACTGACTGGCTTAGCACAGTTCTGGGTGTGGGTGATGGATTTACGGAAGAGGGAAGACCCACCCTGGGTACGGGTGGCACTGTCCAGTGAGCTTGTAGCCTGGATGGAATAAAAGGGAAAGAAGAAGGAAGGCAGTTGCCTCCTGCCTGCTGTGCATAAACTGTTTCCTTTGCCATGCCCCTCTGTCTTGCTGCCCTGCCTTGGAGCCAACCAACTATGGGCTGAAACCTCTACAAACTGTAAGCTGAAATAAACTTTTTCTCCTTTCACTTGTGAGTGCTAGGAGTTTTGTCTCAGCAACAAGAAAGTAACCAAGACAGCAGCAAAGAGGACTTATAACTATCTCTTCTTATTATTGAGTTAAGATGGGCAATGCCTCTCCCTTACCTGCAGGACCAGCTGAGTGGTAGGGGACTTTGAGAAGAGAGTGAGCAGAAGGTTGTATTTCAGGAGTGTGTTAATGCAAGTCTCACCTTTTATAGTTGTATTTCCTCAATGGGCAATAGATTAGAGGTAGAAATGAGCATGGAGTATCTGTGTTTGAGGGAAATTGGGATGAGGGGAAGGGAGTTACAGTGAGAGTAGTGTTTGTAACTAGGGGGGAGCTGGAAAGAAGAGGCTAAATTGACTTAGAATTATAAAGAACCTTGGCTACAAGGACTTGAGTTAGTGACAATTTCAATCAAGTTGTATATTATAAAGTAAAATAGTGAACTAATATATTTGACAAATTTAAACACTGTTAAAAACAAAAGGGGTTTCTGGTTAACTCTGGATTTCCAGAAAAGTCAACCAACCTTTATTGCCTTTATCAGAAGGCTTAAATGCTTTCCATAAATTTAATCCAAAATTTTCCTTTTCCAAGCATATTAGCTAAGAGCTTACTATTGAACTTTTCTTGTTTTTGATTACTATAATCAACTCTTCTTTTAGTACTAATACACAATAATCAACTATTGGTTAGGTAGCTTGGGCAAGTTGCTCGACCTCTTTAGAGCTTTTGCAAAATAGTGATTACAAGACTTGTCATTGGATTAAGGACCAGATAAATGCTTATTTTGGTCCTGGCACATAATTGCATGGCCTTGGAGTCAGACCTGAGTAATAACTTCAGTTCTGTACCTATGTGTGTGACTTTGAGCAAATGATATTTTGCCTTAATTTCCTTACCTACAAGATGGGACAATACCTCATAAGGTTTTATAAGGAGTAAATTAGTACTAGCATGGAGAATGAAGCCCAAATAAATCTTTCACTTAAAGTTTTGTTTTGTTTATCCCTTTTAGGTCCTTTCAGCTGCGCAATTTGCCAGTGTCTCGGCTACACTTGCTCTGTCAAGCACTGTGTAATCCATACTGTAAAGTCAAAGATTTGAAGTAAGTTGAACTTTACTTTAAACTCTAAGGCATTTTCAGGAAAAGACTGAATTGCTATAAATTATGCTTCCAGCTGATTGGACCTGAAAACAAAGTCTAACTTGTGTTCAGTCTATCCACAGCAAAGCAGCAAATGAAAAGGTACTTCAAGCTTAGAAACTGAAGGATGAAGTCAGTGACAAATGTCTGCCCATCCTTCCTGCATTTTCCCCTTTTGTGTGTTGTGTTTCTGCTGTAATGAGAGGGTAACAGATTGTTAATGCCTGAGAGATTTGTGTCTGGTGCCCTTCTTGGATCTGCCCCTCTTCTTCTTCCTACCAGACTCTTACTGTCTTTTCTCTTAGTTGTCTTTCAGTTGTGCTCTATCCTACTCTATGCAGTTTGCTGGTCTTTTTCTCTCTTTCCATACCCCACTCTGTACCCCCACAGTCATTCCTCAAAATGCCAAGAGAAGTTGAAGTCCCCACCCCTGTCCTGTCTTTGCATCCTCACTCATGTCCAGGTACTTTGCCCACATCACAAGCACATAAGAGTACCCTTGGTTTCTTAGCACTTTTCTGTATAAATCTTTGCTATCTTTCTCTAGTCCCAGAAGAAGAAATGATCTTTTCAAACACACTGATGTCAATAAATTTATGTTCTTTTTGTGAACATCTGATTACCTTACTTTCTCAACATGGACGTTTGTAAAAAAAAGCACTTCACTGAACTGCCCTGTATTCCGTCATAGCCTATATCCCTGACACCCCACTACCTCCCATTCCCTTACCCTATGAACTCACCTTCCTTAGGTAATACTTTGCTAAAAGTCTTTCTAGACCTTTTCCTTTTCTTAAATAAATCTGTATTTGTAACATAAGGCAAACAGAACTTTTTAAGTATATATAGCGCACATATACACACTTAGAGAACTTTGGAGGGTCTTGTTTTACACAAAAGTGACTGTCATATAATTTTATTCATTTAAGAATAAATTGTCCATCCCTCCAGTACGGTATGCAGGGTCAACCTCATTTTTTCACATTTCTCTGTTTTTTTTTTTTGTTTTGTTTTGTTTTGTTTTGTTTTTTTGCTAATTTGTTAGTTTGGTTTTTAAGACAGGGTCTTGATGTGTAGCCTAGGTTGACCTTGAGCCAACTATGTAGTCCAGACTGGTTTAGAACTCACAGAGATCCTCTTGCCTCAGCCTCCTGTGTGCTGGGATTATAGGCATGCACCACCACACCTGGCTTTCACATTGCTTGTGTTATGAAGCTGTCTTTTTCTATCACCTTATCCATGTCTCAGGTTTCTCCCATATCCAAAAAATTCTCAACCATGTATCCTACATGAATTCATCCCTTCAGAGCCAGCCTTTGCCCTTGAAAAGAGCTTCCCCTCACTGAATCCACTTCCTCACTTCCCACATATTCTTCAGTCTTGTAGTTTGGCTCCTACCATATCACTCTTACGAACTTTCTTGAAGAAGACCAAAATAAATGCCAGACCCAAAGGACATTTTTCAATTCCTGTCTTACAGGGCTCCTTATGGTTCCTGAGTATTTCACTGCCTCCACCATTCCCAAATGGGAGTGCTTTGCCCCCTAGTGGATATCTGGCAATATCAAGAGACATTTTTGGTTGTCACAACTGAGGAAGCGTGTGTGTGGGAGGGAGGGTGTCACTGACATCTAGTGTGCAGAGGCTAGGGATTCTGGTAAATGTCCTACAGTGTCCTGGACACAGCCCTCAGCAACAAAAATAATCCAACTCCAAATGTGAAGAGTATTCAGGTTAAAGAAATCCTGCCCTAAAGCAAGATAAGAGATAAATAAGCCCAAAAATATTCCTGAAAAGTGTAGTCTAGAAAGATATCTGGCCCCCAATACTGATGGTGATTGTCCATACCATCCCCCAACAGGAGACAATCCAAAGTCCCACCTCTGCTGCTACAGAGATGTTCCAGTGCCATGAGAGCTTCCTTGTCTCAAAATTGAAGGCTCCCTTGGTTGTGTTGCAGTCTGATTCATGTGCAGCTGCTCCCCATCCTTCCACCTGAGAGGTCAAGGACACATTGTACGGCTTGTAGTCATCAGAGGGGGGAGAAGCAAATCAACTTTCCACCAACTCCCACAACTGAAATAACTTTCTGCTATCATATGTTTCCATGCTATTTTAGACTTCTGAATTCACAAAGAACTTTGTAGCCAGACTCCCCTTCCACACCGATCTTGGTGCTTTGGCCCATGGTCTGGACCAGCAAACCTGCATACTTTCAGTTGCTGACTCACCTCCAGGACAGTGATGTGAGTTCCTTGTTGAGGTCTGACTGTCCCTGATACTGCCCAGTGGTAACTGGGGGAGATTCTCCTTACAAGGCTGTTTAGCCTGTAGCTGGTGCTGGCATTTTCTGTATACAAACAACCCTGTGGGATTCCCTTAGGGGTGGCAAATCTCTGCATGTTAATTTGAGTCATGCACAGACTTGAAGTTCACCCCAGACCTGTAGCCATGAGCCTGTTTCGTTTCTTTTGACATAACCCTGACAGGAACTTCCTATGCAGTTCACCCCTGGGGACTCCTGGGATGCAGGAATCTGTGCTACTTGACAAACCTGGTGTGACTCCCCAGACAATTCCAACCCTTTCTTTGATGATCTGTTGTTTGAAATTGCTCTCCTGGTGCCAATTTCTAGCTTGTAAGTGATCTGGTTACCCACAATGGGAATGTACTCAAGTTAGCATAAGGAAAAGGGGGTCTGGGTAAAGTGGATGTTCACATAGCAAAGTTGCAGTAACTGCCACTCTCTACGGCTCTCTGGGGCTACTATATATATATATATATATATATATTTTTTTTTTTTTTTTTGCGGCACTGGGGATTGAACTCACAACCTTGCGCTTGCCAGGGCAGGCGCTTAAGCTGCTGAGCCAAACTCCCCAGCCCTGGTTTTTTGAGGCAGGGTCGCACTATGTGTAGCTCAGGCCGGCCTTGCGCTCGCGTTGTAGCCCAAGCCGGCCTCGAACTCACAACACTCCACCTACCTCAGCCTCCCGAGTGCTAGGATTAAAGGCGTGCGCCACCACGCCTGGCTTGGGGCTACTATATTAACTGCTCTGTACTCCTTTATGCCTTTCTGTTCCCTGGACCTTACACTGTACTAGTATCTCCTAAATGATACCCCCTGTAAAATACCTGGTTCTGCTCCCCCACAACCAGAGATAGGTCTCAGTGTTTGTACCTGTGACCCCAGACCCAATTTCAAGCAACCCACTACTCCACTGCCCAACCCCATTCTGAGTATGGAATCTGCCTTGTTCACATTCTCTAGCCTGAGAAGCTGTGTGGCTCAGGATGGGTCAAATGCTCACTCCCATTCCCATCATCAAAGGCCTGGCCATGGTGGTGGGATAGTAGAAGGGTTTATAAACACAGCTCTTAGGTCCACCAGATACTAGGATGGGGAGACATCCATGCACACACACACGTATGCATGTGCAGACACATGCACAAAGCTGCGGCAGTTCTGGGGTGTTTCATGGAATGCAAAAGAGATAATCATCTGAACATGCCTCTCCCCACCAAATGTACCCTCTCCAGCTCCCAGCCAACCCTCTCTCACTTATTTGCTTCCATATTCCCACCCTTACCCCCGCACTTCACTCAGGCCACACACCTCGGAAAACAGACTGCTCATTGGAGTGTTTGTTTCATTGCATGTTGCTGATTTTACTAAGGGCTTTGCAGCCAGATTCCCCTCCTACAGCGGAAGCAGTTTTTCCTTCGTGAAAAATTCACGGCCTTACACCAAGGGCAGTTCCAATTCCCAGGCTTTCGAAACGCTGGATGTCTTCTCTGCTGATGGAGTTCCGAATCTCTCTTCTTTTTCTGGTGTTCTTGAGGGTCTACTCCTTGAGCCCACACATCAGACCACAAGCTAAAATCAGAGGCTGAGCAGTGGGGTGTCACCTGAGGTGGAACAGGTGCTGTGATCGTGGCTGCCAGTGGGGATGGGGTGGATGAAACTGGGAAACAGGACAAAGGGCTTGAGTAGCTGTATGTGAAAGAGGAAGGGAGCTGGACAGGTGAGGTTGTGGATGTGGCCTTCAGGGTCCCAGAGAGACAAAGTGTGGCTGTTTCTACAGGCCTAGTATCACCCTCCCTCTGCCAGAGGTGTAATTTTTCTGCTGGACAGCTCCAAGAAGCTGTGGGAAGCTTTCATTTAGCTCCCCTTCTGGGACTGTGCTAATCACATTCACCTCTTCTCCTTCTTTTCCCCCACCTGTAGCACTAGCCTCAGCTTCTTCCACCTCTTGCTTCTCACCTGGTTCTAGTATCTCCACCTCTTGGGCTGCAGCCAGGTCTGGCTCCTCCACAGCTGACCCTGGGACCCCCCTCAGCTCCTGAAGAGAAGTGGGCAGGACTGAGACATGTGCTGGGAGTGGGGGCTCGATGGAGGTACCGGTGTAGGGCTGGAGTGGGAATTAGTGGGGTTTAGCTTACCACCTGCACAAGCTTCCACTTCAGCAGGTCTCTCTCTTTCTGCACCTGGGCCAGTTTGGCATGGGCCAACTGCAGCTGGAAGGCAACCTCCTGGCGCTCCACCTCCTGCTGCTCTGTGAGCTGCTTCAGATCCGAGGCCAAGGCATGAGTGGCTAACTTGTGCAGTTTGGCAAAGTCATGCAGCCACTGCACCCTGCGCCCCTGTAAGTGCCCCTGCCTGCGAGCTAAGCGCACACCCAGGGCCAAGCTGCCCCAGGTACAGGCCTCTTGAACATCACTGGGCACTTCACTGTCCTCCAGAATAGCCTTGATCTTCTCTTCTATCTCCTCCCAGGACAGAGACAGATTTTCAAGGTAGAACTCAGGGCCTTTCGCGTGTCTGGCCATCTTCTCATTGATGAAGTCTACCACTGTGCCATGCCGGAACCCAGTACGGGGGTCCTCAGGTTTCAAGGCCATGATGGTTAAGGGCCTTAGTGGCTTTGCTGGCCCTGTTGGGGGTATATCAACCTGTTGATCCTTCCCTCCCTCTTAGGCCCTCCTCTCCCCCCTCAGCCTCCTCCTACCCCTCTCCCCAGCCTTGATCCTCAGAATGACTCCCTGGCTAGGCTTTCCCCCGCTTGAAGACACTTCCCAGGGAGACCTTAACTCTCTAGCCAGGGCCCAGAAGAGGTATAGGCTGACCACCCCTGCCTACCACGGCCAGGGCCGGGAGGGTCTTTCTGCCTCTCAGGTCACCAAGGAAAGGAAGGTGTGAAGGCCAACTGTCTAGATTTGTACTCTGGGACTGTTCCAACTTCCGGATAGTACAGGGGTGGAAGGGAATGTGAAAGCAAGGTCTTTCTCTCTCTTCTGGGACACAAAGGACCCACCACGTGGGTGAAAGCCCTGGAAGGTGGGAAGAGATAAGAGTGGTCAGAAAAGACTCAGAACCAAGAAAACGAAGCTTTTTTAAACAAGTCAGGAAGTTCTGCACTCACTGTAATGGTTTGTTCCATACCCTGAACCCTCCTCCTAGAGATAGAATTGGAAGCAGTTCTAGAACAAAAAGCAATTCCAACCTTTTCTGTGATTTCCAATAGCCCCTGAAAGAAAAGGGTGTAGCCAAGGAACAGCTCTATCCTCTATTGACCACTTGACTGGACACTATGGTCAAACTAAATGATTATAGATCATCATTTTCATCCCCCAAAGTGTGGCTTGAATCTGTTCACTTCCTCCTCCCATCCTCATTTAACTCCTCATTTCTTCCTTCTATCACTGCAGCTCTCTGATATTAGGTCATTTTCTTGTTCTACCCTGTCACCAGAGGAATCTGATTATATCTTTTAATCCCTTCCATGACTTTGTGAGGCCTGTAGGATGAACCACAGATCATAGGTTGAGCCCTGTTTTGCCACTTACTGTATGACATTGTACTGTAACTGAATTTCAATTTCTACCTACAGGGCTGTGATGAGGACCAAATGACATGTGTGTGTAAAATTGAAGAAGTAATGTTTTTCATGATCTGATTTTTGTAAAATACACAAATTAATCATATACATAAATATTGGCATGTGCTTCTATGATCTTGGAGAATGAGTGAGGAAGGATATACACCACACTAAACAGTAGTATCTCTGGGAGGTTAAATGGGGCATTAGGAAAAAGTATTTTTGTTTGTTTTGTTAGGTGCTTTTAATTTTTATTTTTATTACTACATGCTTGCAGTACATAGTGATTACATTCATCATGAGTTGGTACATGTAAAAACTGTTGTTCTTTTTGTTTGTTTTGGTGGCACTGGGGATTGAATACAGGGACTTGCACAAGC
This sequence comes from Dasyprocta punctata, assembly GCA_004363535.1. Taxonomy (NCBI): domain Eukaryota; kingdom Metazoa; phylum Chordata; class Mammalia; order Rodentia; family Dasyproctidae; genus Dasyprocta; species Dasyprocta punctata. The sequence goes on along the minus strand of RJWM01002618.1, from coordinate 27,779 downwards.
TAGGCAAGTGCTTTGCCACTCAGCTATACCCCCTTTCTGAGGTAAGGTCTAGCTAAATTCCCCAGAATGACTTTGAACTTCAGGTCCTCAAATTTAGCTTCTCCAGTAGCTGGAATTACAAGTGTATGCTGCTGCATCTGGCAAGAAAAAAGTTTTTTTAATTGTTTAAGAAATACATCTTTTTCCAATTTCATTTTTTATAAAGAAAATATAACTATGTATGCATGCATTAAAGATCTGAACCTTGTATATCAACACTTTAATAGTGGTTATCTTTGGGTGATAGGAATATAGAACTTTTGTGGGGAAAGTTTTATTTTTATTTTTTCTCTATTGTAATTTTTTTGAATAAGCATTTATTGTTTTTCCCAAACTAAAAGAAAGCTTTTCCCAAACTAAAAGAAAGCTTTTCCCAATAACATAAGATCATTGTAAATAATTTTTAAATTCCTGGAAAGGACATACCTTCCTATAGTCCCACCCTTCCCCTACCTGGGACAGAATTGTTTGCTATATAGATCCTTTCAGTCTTTTAAAACAGGCCATAGCAGATAATTTGCGGTTTCTCAAATGAGCCATCTACCCTTTTGCTTCCTTGCGTTTGCACAGGTTGCTATTTATTTTTTATTTTTATTTTTTTATTTTTTTGTGGCATCGGGGATTGAACTCACAGCCTCACGCCTGCCAGACAGGTGCTTATACCACTGAGCCAAACTCCCAGCCCTTGCACAGGTTGCTTCATGTGTGGATTTCTCTCAGATCTTTCTATTCTCTCCATTCTTGTTCTTATCCACCTCTTATTTAATTTCCATAGATGCTCAAGCATTTCTTCCCCTTACAGCTATTTCTTGATACTTCAAACCCACTTCAAGTTGGACTGATGTGTAAAACCTTTCTGTGTCCCCCAAAATACTTTGTGCATGATTCTTGCAGTATTTTTCACACTGTATTATAATCTATAATTTTCCAGGGCTTTTTTTCCTACTACCTGTGCATTCCTTGACAACATATGTGTATCTTAAATTAGGTGTGTTTTGAGCACCTGGTACAGTAGTAAGCAACCAATAAATTTGTCTTTGAATGAATTAAAAGAATTCATTGCACCAGTAAGTTACAAATAAGTACCTTTAAAGAAAACTGTTTTCATTCTTTTCCTAAATGTCCTTTTCTTTATACAGACTGATTTTTTGCCACCTCACAGCTTCTTGTGGTAGGGATCTCTCTTCAGTGTTTGCAACCAACCACTATCTGACAGATTTGGAATTTGTCAAAAGTACCCTAGAAGATTCAGGAGTGAAGCATTTGTGTGAAGGCTTGAAAAAACCAAACTGTATACTACAGGCATTGAGGTAACTGATAGAGTAATTTCTTGTTTGCAGTCATACCATTTTTCAGTCAGTTTCTACTTCTGGGGGTCATGAATAAGGTAATGAAGTAATTCTGTTTTCTAAATGTTGTACTGATGCCTTATCTCATCTGCTTCTTGTGGGGCACTAGCTGCTGTTCTTAGCACTAGTCAGTGGCTCACTGAGCTGGAATTAAGTGAAACAATAGTGGAAGTTTCAGCTTTGAAATTTCTCTATGAAGGCTTAAAAGACCAATGTTGCAAATTACAGAAGCTCAAGTAAGTTGTAACTGTTAGTTTCCATTCTGTAGGAATATTTTTAAACTACATACTTCAAGATGGATATCCTGTATTCAAGACACAGGTCAAGGAGTCATGGAAAATAATATGAAGAAGAATAAAAGTGGCAATCCTGAGTGGGGTGTGGTGGTGCATGCCTGTAATCCCCAAACTCGGGAGGCTGAGGCAGGAGGATTGCTGTGAGTTCGAGGCCAACCTGGGCTACATAGTGAGTTCGAGGCCAGCCTGAACTACATACCAAGACCTTGCCTCAAAAAAAAGTGGCACTCTCTGAAATTGTTCCTATGTAACAGACTTGAGAAAAGAACTTTTAAATGGCAGTGTTATCAGTGACAATTATAACTCATACTTATTGAACAATTACTTTGTACTAAGCGTTGTGTTGAATGTTTGAGGGCTTCATGTATATTATTTCCTTTGGTCTGCAAAACATCTCTGGAAGGTCCAGATTATCATCTGTATTTTAGCAGGGGAAGAAATGGAAGTCTAACATCCTTAGGCTTAAAAAATACAGCAAAGGCACAAATTCAAAACCGCAGTGTATCTGACCTCAACGTCCATGGCATTCACCTTAATCAAGTATTCATTATCATATATGTATTATCTAAAGTTTTCTAGAGAAATAACCAGTAGAGGAGAGAGAGAGAGAGAAAGAGAGAGAGAGAGAAAGAAAGAGAGAGAGAATCAGAATGAGAGAGAAAAGACAGAGAGAGGAAATGGAAGGGAGAGGCAGGGGAAAGGGAGGGGGAAGAGAGAGAGGAAGGAGACAAAGGAGGGGGAGAGATTAAGAGAGGGGGATTAAGAGATTTAAAGGGATTGGCTCATGTTCCTATGGATGTTGGCAAGTCCAGAATCTGCAGGGTAGGTTGGCAGGCTGGAGATGGGAAGAGCCCATGTTGTAGTTCAAGACCAAAAGCTGTTGAATTTCCTCTTCTGAGGAAGAGGTCAATCTTTTTCTATTATACCTTCAACTGATTAGACAAATCATATCCACATTACTTTATTCAGTCTACTGATTAAAATGCTAGCCTCATCTAAAAAAGTACCGTCAAAAACTATCTAGAATAATGTTTGGTCAAATGTCTGGGTACCATGGCCTAGCCAAGTTGATGCATAAAAGTAACCATCATAATACATATGTCGGAATTTTTCAAGTAAAAGCTCTGGACCATTAAATCTTTCTAAAATCCACTTTGAGAACTCACTCTGTGCAAAGTACCTTCATTTAACATTTCCAAATTGGGGAGATAGAAATATATCCCTTTGAATCCTCTTCAAGACTAAGCTTGGAATATGGTACCTCAAGACAAAAATGAGGTTTCAAAAATTATAATGTATACCTAGAAATTGTTGAAACTGGTGAAAGAAAAGTGGAAAATGATTCAAGGAATATGATAATTTAATATGGAGAAATAAAGATTGAGAAGCCAGAGAAATCACTAAAAAACACTTTTTATACCTTCCCTCACAAAGCAGCAATATTGTGTGAGTAATGGGGATGGACTGGGTCTCTCTAAGGATGGAAAATTACTATTGAACATTTAGGTAAGAAGGGGAAAAAGACTTTTTGACTGTAAAGTGTATGAAGAATGATTATAGAATGTTTCCCCTGGGATTTGAGTGGAGCTATAGAGTGCTAAATTTACACAAGAATTTAAAGTGAGATTACATTATCAATATTTTCCCCCCAACCATTTTCTTTTCTCAGAAAGTCAACATTGTCCCCACTGTGGGATGCGTTGTTTCGGAAGCATTTCATAAATTCTTGCCATGGAGGGGGGTGGGGCAGATAGGATTATATGACAGACTCAAGACTGGGAGTCTTGTTTCCATGGCTCTTTATTTTCTTTGTTCATGAGGTGTTCTGTGTAGTATGCTAAAGTGGCCACTTCTGTCTCTGTACATCTTTCTCTGCAGGTTACACAGTAGCTTTCTCCCAGAAAACTCAGAGTCTGTTTGCAAGTATCTTGCCTCTGCACTCATTTGCAACCCATACCTCACTGAGTTGGACCTGAGTGAAAATCCTCTGGGGGGCAAAGGGGTGAAGTATCTTTGTGAGGGTCTCAGACATTCCAGCTGTAATGTGGAGAAACTAGAGTAAGTTTCTTAAAAACTATCTCACATCTTCTAATGACTATTGAACTTGTTGAGTGCCTGCTGTGTACTTGGTGCTTGCCAGAAGTCATCTCACTTCATTCACTCCTTGCAGTAGTCATATAAAGTTAGTTTTCTTATCTCTTTTGTGCAGGTGAAGAAACTGAGGATCAGGTGAAAAGTGACTTCTTCAAAGTTACACCATGGTATAGTCATGATGTGACTTCAGAATCTGTCTCCAAATCTCATATTCTTTCCAGTATGCTCCAGCTATGTGTTTATATAAGAGTGACATTACTTAATATTAACTACAAAGAGAAAATATCTTGACGGAGTTACCAGTAGATCTTTGACAGGACTGCCCTTAATAACACACCAATATATACTGGATACTATAGATCATTTAGAAATATCAGATAGGACCTGGAGACCTCAGCAAGAGGTTCTGTGAAAGAGGTGGTCTGGAGCAGGAACTCAAAGGAGGAAATACAGTGGACTGGCAGAATATTCCCAGGAAGACAAATGATTTTTCTTTTTTTTTTTTTCCTCTGGGTAGCTTGAGTCAGTGTTACCTCACAGATGCTAGTTGTGTGGAGCTTTCTTCTTTCCTGAAAGTGAGGCAGACTTTGAAAGAATTGTTTGTGTTTGCTAATGTCCTAGGGGACATAGGAATACAGCATCTCTGCGGAGGTCTGCTGCATACAAAGTGCATGATTGAAAATCTCATGTAAGTGTCTGCTTGTCCTTGTCCATCTCGTGGACCTTGAATTTTAAGGGACTTAAACTGGGACTTTCTACTGCTATAGTTAACAGGTCTCTGGTGTCTCTATCCCTCCAGGCTTTTTGAATGTTCTCTCTCTGCAACTTGTTGTGAGTCCCTTGCCCAAATTCTGAGCTTCTCCCGGACCCTGACAAGACTGCTTCTAATTAATAACAAAATTGAAGATTTGGGACTGAAATTATTGTGTGAAGGATTAAAACAGCTGTCTGTCAGTTAAAAGATCTGGCGTGAGTATCAAGCACTATAGCCACAAAAAGAGTTTCTTGATATTTCAGCAACTCTCAAAATTAAATGAATATTTTTTTTTGGCTTGGTGAGTGAATCTCCAGGGAAACAGTAAATAAAGAACCAAATAATTTAGAGGGAATAAATCATCTATTCTCCATAATTCCTGCTTAGTCTTGACTCAATGAATTTTTTTACATGACAGTCTGATTTCCTAGTGCATTTGCTAATGGAAAAACACAATTTCTAATTACTTGGTACAGATGAAATGATGTCAGACTTTACTTACTGGCAGGTTGTGGACCTGTCACCTGACTGGGGCATGCTGTCAGAATTCGTGCAATGCACTCTACACCAGTGAACATCTGAGAGACCTTGACCCCAGTGACAGTGCCCTAAAGAATGAGGGCATGCAGGTGCTGTGTAAAGGTCTAAAACACCCCTACTGCAAACTGTATACCTTGTGGTAAATGTATGGGGATTTTCACTCTGTCTAGTGAGCTTTTGTTCCAGTTTGTATATGAAAGGAAGGGCCATTAGGGAACTTGGAATAAAATCAATATCTTTCTCAAATATTTGATCTCTTGCAGGTTAGCAGAATGTCACCTCACAGATGTGTGTTGAGGAGCCCTTGCCTCTGTCCTCTACATAAATGAGAACCTAACATTGTTAGACTTAAGTGGAAATGGCCTCAAGGATTTCGGAGTGTGGATGCTGTGTGATGCACTAATTCATCCAACATGTAAACTTCAGACATTCTAGTAAGTCACTGTGATGGGGAAGGTGGAAGAGAGAGGTCAGGACAGGCATGTTGGATTTGTTGATAACACATTTCAGTGAAGATAGAGGAGAAAAACTGAGGGCAAGGCAAGCCAAGGCAAAATAGTAAAGTAAGTGAAATTATCAATAGACCTATCCTCCTTGGACATAGTGCACAGAGCAAGGCAGAGAACAAGAAGCCTTGTGTTTAACTGCTAAGATAAGCAGCATGGTAGAAGAAAAAGGACATAGGATCTAGATTTTCTAGGATTGGCCCCAAAACTAGGTCTAACATCTACTGCATAACCATTCTATTTAATGTCTTCATCCTCCTTTTCTGTAAAACAGGGCTAATGTTGGTACTTTATTACCAGAGGTTAACATGGGGATTGAATTGAGACAACAGTTATGAATGTACCTAGTACAACTCTTAGGACATAGAAGGTACTCCATAAATGTTAGGTTCTTTTTATTTGTACATCTAATGCCTGTTAGAGTAGATAATGTGTACATTTTGAAAATCTTTAAAACTCAATGGGATGAAACTGTAATGTTGCAATTACAGAAGGTAGAGGTCTTAACTCTCTCTGATCTGTGACCATCTGCTAGCTCAGCAAGCTGGCATGACACACAGTCATTCTTAATTACAATACAAATATGATCTGTTGGCAGCTAACCAAATGACCATTTGTTTTTGGCATTCAGAAGTAGAACACGTAATAGAAAATAAAGACTGAGTGCAAAAATTTCACATTCCAAAGCCAATATGATAGATTGAAATATAAATGAAAACAGCATAAAGACCTGATTACAAATCTGGCTAAAACATAAGCAAGCTGGCTGTCTACTAGTGAAATGAAATCATTTAGTTGCAAGGACTTAAGAGTATGGTGATTCTGTTCAGGCAGAGGGAATTATGCACAACAAGCCTTAGGGAATGGGGCTTCCATGGTGTCTTTCACAGAAAGATGTGGTTGGATCCTTAGTTGTCAAGAAATTACCTTAACTATCAACCTTAGTGTTTCCTTAAACCTGGAGTAGTCTTAATGTGATACACCCCACACTGTGTATGCTGTGGTATTTTAAATAACAGCAAAGAGAAATTATTTTATTGGCAGTAGCATGCCATTGTTTGTTTTTTATTGTATTCTTACACCATCCCATTTCTCTTGTGCTTTGTCTTTTAAAAGGTATACTTCTGTTGTGGTTTTAGGCCAACCTTTAAATCACTATAACCTGTCAATCAACAAGTTGATAGCAATGTGCAATAATAACTTTGAATACAAAATAAAGTACAAACATGGAATAGAAAGAATTTGCTGACCTCAAATAAATTTAGAGTGTATATAAGACAAAATTTAAATCAATAGAAATATATACTTACCCAAGTAAGGTGAGTGGAAACTAGGGATCATTTAATGTGGTGGGCAGAAGAGTCAATCCAGGAGAGTCTTCCAGAAGGAGTTGTCTTCTCTGGAAATTGTAAAAGCTGGAGAAAGTTTATTTTTTCTAAGATCTGCTTGAGTGCAGGTTCTGAATCTTATTCATCATCATATTTTCCTCTGTAAATTTCCTGGCACAGTGCTAGGAATTACATATAGGAAGTACATATAGCTAGCAATTTAGAGCATTTGACAGGAAGACAACAAGACAGTTAATCTTATGTTTAATAAAAATTAGATGTCTAGACATTCTGAAGGTCAGGAAAGTGAGATTTTGTTCTCAGGATGACAAAGGTCACCTTCAGTCATTCTGCAGCTACTTACTGCATACCTCTGATGTGCCAGGAACATGCACCAGGTGCTGTGAAGACAAGAATGAGTAAGATATGAGACATGGTCTGTGCTCTTCAGGGCTGTGGGCTCAGTGATAGAGACTGGCACATAAATTGATTAAAGAGGGAGACAGGCATTCATGAGGTAATAAGTAAGCCATGGCAGGATACAAGCAGCCCAGCCTGAGATGGTCAGGAAAAGTATCTTGGACGAAGGATCACCTGAGTCAAGAATTAGGGCTGTGGATAGGAGAAATGGAGGAAGAATAGAGATGGGTACTCCAGGCTTAGGAGATAGCATGAGCAAAAGTACTCAAACAATAAACAGCACAATTTATGGTGCTTGAGGGGACATGAGTGGAGACTCGCTAAGAAGTTTGATATTGCCAGAGCATGAGGTGCAAGACATAGATTGTCAATGGAGGGGTCTGAGGAGGTGAGGTGTGATTTACTAATGTGCGATACGTGAGATCTATTAGGATTCTGAGTATTCAGTCAACCTTGTTTCTCTCATATATTCCAATAGTAGCAGTAGTACTAGTAATAGGTTTGGGGGCCTCTTCTTTTTCTACTTTTCTACAACTAGAGTCCACCTTTCCAAAAAAAGGACTAGTTTTTTTTGTATTTTTTTTATTTAAGCAGAAAAAAAAGACATATATAACCAAGACAAAAAACAAAACAGACAAAAGACTAGAATAAATGCACAACAGTAACATTACAGGTTTACAAAACAGGATGATAGAAACTTGACAATGGTTGCAATATTGCGTATCATTATCTTTAAAATGGTTGTTTACATTAACAGATATAGACATGTAAAATTGATCTGATCATATCAGTATTAATTGTTCTTTCTCAATAACGAATACATTCAGCAGTGTGTTCGTTTTAGTTATCTTACATATACATATATACAGATTTATATCTTTTCCTTTCCCCTTCCCTCTTTCCCCCTTTTCCCTTCCCAGTTACTTTTGCTCTTCGAGCTGTAAAAAAAAAAAAAAAAAAAAAAAAAAGACTAGTTTTTATTACAAAGCTAGATGGAAAACCACTGTACTGTTTTCACTGCATCTTGCTGCTGTGTGGGATTGATCTTGAGAACTGATCATACACAGTCCAATAGAAGTTGGGTGACTAGTCCAGGATCCCTCCTAGCTTTACAGTGACAGTACACATATGCTCCAAGGTTACAGATATCTCAATTTACATACAAATATGGAGTCATTCTGTAAAACACCATTTGTGACAGTATAGCAAAGTCCCATAATCAGCAACCGGTATATATATATATATATATATATATATATATATATATATATATATAACCTGAAGCCTTCCCTCACCCACAAACAAGGTCCTGAGTTGAGCTAGGAACACCATTTAAATGTTCCTTCAAGGTAATTTTATATTAGGGGTCTTTGTGTCTTTCCTGGGCACTGGGTCGTGAATGAAACTCCCTAACTGATCCTGAAACATGTTACTAATTCTAAATTTAGAAATATGGGATTGAGAGTAACTGATCTCTTAACTCCCAGAAAACCTCTGAGTGTCCTGAGGAAATTGGCTCCTCCAGCAATGAACTCTACATGTTAAGAGGGAAGACATATTTTGCTAAATCACTCAAAAAATCTTAAAGGTTTTGAGGGCTAAGTTTTATTTCAGTGGCTGAGTACTTGGCTGTATTGTGCAAAGCCCTGTATTCATTTCTTTTCTTTTTTTTTTTTTTTTTTTTTTTTTTTTTTTTTTTTTTGCGGCACCGGGGATCGAACTCACAGCTTTACGCCTGCCAGACAGGCGCTTACGCCACTGAGCCAAACTCCCGGCCCTAAAGCCCTGTATTCAATACTCGACACCAAACACACACACACGCACTGACACACACACACACACACACACACACACACACACACACAAGCCTGGTGCAATGGCATGTACTTATAATCCCAGTACTCATAAAGCTAAAGCAGGAGAGTCACAAGTTTGAGCCCAACCCTGGTAACTTAGTAACTTAGACCTTATCGCTAAATAAAAAATAAGTAGGGCTGAGTGCGTAGCTCAGTGCAGAAACCCTGGGTTCAGTGCTTAGTACTAAAACAAACAAAAAACTAAAGGTTTGATTTTACTTCTATGTCATTAAATGAACACTTACTCTACAATTATATAAATGATGAGGTCATTCATTTCACTTTGCTAGACATAAATTAGCTTTTATCAATTAAACATTTTTTATTTTTTGAAACAGGGTCTTTTTATACAGTTCAGGCTGGCCTTGAACTCACTGCATAGTCAAGGCTGGCCTCAAACTTGCAGCAGTCCTCCTGCCTCAGCCTTCTGAGTGCTGAGGTTACAGGTGTGCACCACCACACCCAGATTCAATTAAAGTTGTATTTATTTATTTTTTTATTTAAGAGAAAAAAGACACAGAAAAGAAAAACAAAAATCAAAAGGGACACAGTACTTATTGAAGATTTTGGATCATATATATTTTTACAGTTTCTTACACTAGGGAGACAATACAGTATTTACACATGTGAGTTTGATTTATTTCACTTATGAGTATGGTCTCAAGTCGCGTCCATTTACTTATAAAAGTCTCAATGCAATCTTTGTTTACACCTGAGCAGTACTCCATTGTATAAACATACCACATCTTTTTTATACATTACTTGATTGATGGGCACTTGGGTTGTTTCCAAGATTTGGCAATTAAAAATTGTGTTGCTATAAACATGGGTGCACATATATCACTGTGGTATGATGTTTTCAATTCTTCTGGGAAAATGCCCAGAAGCGGGATAGCTGGGTCAAAACAAATCTCTAATTCTAGCTTTTTAAGGAATCTCCACACTGAATTCCACAGTAGTTGCACCAGCTTACACTCCCACCAACAACCCCACCAGCATTTCTTATTGGTTGATTTCTTGATCTTGGCCATTTTTCTGGGGTGAGATGGAATCTCAGTGTTGTTTCAATTTGCATTTCCCAAATGACCATTGATGTTGAACATTTTTACATATATTTATTTGCCATTTGTGTTTCTTCATCTGAGAAGTGTATATTCATCTCAGATACTCATTTCTGGATTGGGTCCTTGAATATTGGGGGCCTGATTATTTTAAATTCTAAATAGGTTTTAGAAAGAAGTACTTTGTCAGAGGGACAGTTGGCTAAGATATTTTCCAAATTCATGGGCTTTCTTTTCACTCTGTTGGAGATTTCTTTTGATATGCAAGATCTTTTTAATAAGATGAGAACCCAGTTATTGATTCTGGGAAGTATTTCCCATACAGTTTGATTTTTGTTCGTGAACTCTCTGCCTACTCCTATATCGTCAAGATTTTTACTTTGTCTTCCAGCAAATTTAGTGTTTCTGTTTTAGTATTTAGATCTTTGATCCAGTTTGACTTTATTTTAGTGCATAGTGATAGATATGGATCTAGTTTTAGTTTTTGGCATATGGAAAGCCAGTTTTTCCGGTACCACTTATTAAAGAGGCAATCTTTCTTCCAGTGTACATGTTTGGCCCCTTTGTCAAAGATAGGGTGGGTGAGTGTGTTTGTAGTTGTGGTTGTATCTTCTGATCTATTCCACTGATCTTTGGGTCTGTTTTTACTCCAGTACCATGCTGATTTTATCACAGTAGCCTTGTAATATAACTTCAAGTGGGGGATTGTGATGCCTCCTGCCTTATCCTTGTTGCGCAGAATTGCCTTTGCTACTCTAGGTCTCTTCTGGTTTCAGATGAATTTTAGGGATGATTTCTCTAGTTCGGTGAGGTACACAAATGGTATTTTGATTGGGATTGCATTAAATCTGTATAATAATTTTGGGAGAATGGTCGTTTTCACAATGGTTGCTCTTCCTATCCATGAACAGGGAATATCATCTCATTTTCTGAAATCCTCTTTGATTTCCTTTTTCAGAGTAAAGTAATTTTCACTGTATAGATCTTTTACTTCCTTTGTTAGATTGATTCCTAAGTATTTCATTTTTTTTGGATGCTATTGTGAAGGGTGTGGTTTCCCTTATTTCTCTCTCAGTGAGTTTGTTGTTTGTGTGCAAAAATGCTGTTGATTTTTGAGTGTTGACCTTGTATCCAGCTACATTACTGAATTTGGTTATTACTTCTAGAAGTCTCTCAATGGGGAGTTGGGAATCTTCTATGTAGAGTATCATATCATCTGCAAATAACGATAATTTAACTTCTTCCATTCTTATCTTTATTTCTCTTATTTCTCTGTCTTGTCTAATTGCTCTGGCTAATGTTTCCAGAACTATATTGAATAGGAGTGGTGATAATGGACATCCTTGCCTTGTTCCTGATTTTAGGTTGAAAGTTTTTGGTTTTTGTCCATTTAGTAAGATATTGGCTGTTGTTTTATGATATATGGCTTTTAGCCGTTTGAGGTGGAGACCATCTATTCTAATTTTCTGCAGGGTTTTTATCATGAATGAGTATTGGTTTTTGTCTAAAATTTTTCTGCATCTATTGAAATGACCATGTGATTCTTGTCCTTGGCTCTGTTGATATAGTGTATTATGTTTATTGATTTGTGTATGTTGAACCATTCCTGTTTTCCTGGCATGAATCTCATTTGATCATGTTGTATAATCTTCCTAATGACTTGCTGCATTCTATTTGCTAGTGTTTTATTGAGGACTTTTGTATCTATGTTCATTAGGGAGATTGGCCTGTAATTTTGTTTTTTGGTTGGGTCTTTCTCTGGTTTTGGTATTAGGGTAATACTTGCTTCCAGGAATGAGTTAGGGAGAATTGCTTTGCTTTCAATTTCATTGAAAAGTTTGAGGAATGTTGACATTAAGTCTTCCCTCAGTTTCTTGTAGAATTCAGCAGTGAATCTGTCAGAATCTGGGCTTTTCTTTGTTGGTAAGGTCCTAATTACATTTTTCATTTCATTAATTGAAATTGAGTTTTTCAGCAGTTTTACATCTTCTTGATTCAGCCTTGGTAATTCATAGGTTTCTAGGAATCTATCCATTTCTTCTGTGTTATCGAACCTATGAGAGTAAAGGTTTTCAAAGTAGGTATTGTTGATCTTTTGTATTTCAGCAGGGCCTGTAGTGATTTCACCCTTTTCATTTTTTATTACATGGATTTGAGTTTTTTCATTCCTCTTTTTGAAAAGGTTGACTAGAGGTTTATCGATTTTATTCATTCTTTCAAAGAACCAACTATTTGATTCATTAATCTTTGTATTGTTTTTTTTTAGTTTCAATTGCATTAATTTCTGCCCTGATCTTTATAATTTCTTCCCTTCTTTGGGCTTTGGACTTGACTTGTTCTTCTTTTACTAGAAGTTTGAGGTACAGCATTAGGTTGTTTATATGTGTTCTTTCCATTTTCGTGATGTGGGAGCTTAGTGCTATAAATTTCGCTCTGAGGACTGCTTTTATTGTGTCCCACAGGTTACAGTAATTTGTATTTGCATTTTTGTTCTATTGTAGATATTAATTTCTTCTGTGGCCCATTGGTTGTTTAGGAGAGTGATGTTTAATTTACATGTGTTTATGGGGTTGCTGTGGGGTTTTTATCATTAATTTCCAATTTTATTGCACTATGGTCAGATAATATGCATGGAATTATTTCAATTCCTTTGCATTTACTTAAGCATGTTCTGTGGGCTAGTACATCATCTATTTTAGAGAATGACCCACGTGCACCTGAGAAGAATGTGTATTCTGATGTTGTTGAGTGAAACACTCAGCACACATCTACTAGGTCTATTTGTTCACAAATTTGGTTCAGTTCTGTTATTTCTTTGCTGATTTTTTGTTTGGTTGATCTGTCTCTCTGTGACAGTGGGGTGTTAAGTTTTCCCATTATAACTATTATGGTTTATTTGGTTTTTCATGTCTATTAAGATTTGTCTTACATAGTTGGGTGCTCCCATATTTGGTGCATATGTATTTATGATTGTAATCTCTTACTCTTGAAGTTTTCCCCTAACAAGTATGTAGTGACCTTCTTTATCTCTTTTGATCATTCTTGGTTTGAAGTTCACATTGTCTGCAAACAAAATAGCTACCTTTGCTTTTTACTGGGTTCCTGTTGCATGGAGTATTGTTTTCCATCTTTTGATTTTTAGTCTATGAATTTCCTTTTGAGTTAAATGTGTTTCTTGTAAAATGCATATTGTTGGATTTTGTTTCTTAATCCACTCTGCCAGTCTGTTTCTTTTTATGGTGAGTTGAGACCATTTACCTTGATGGATATAACTGATATATAGTGACTTTTCCCTGTCATGATATCTTTTTGTTGTTGGTTTTCTACTTTTTCTGTTTAATTGTTTGCCCTGTTTAGTGGTTTTCTTTTGTTGTTGTTCTTGGGATTGTGGTTATCTTTGTCCCTTTCTAGAGTGCCTTTCAGTACTCTTTGTAGTGTTGATTTGGTGACCATGAATTTCTTCATCTGTTCTTTTTCATAGAAGTGTCTTATTTCTCTATCAATTTTCAAAGATAATTTTGCAAGATACATCAATCTGGGTTGAAAGTTGTTTTATTTCAGGACCTGAAATACTTCACTCCAAGCTCTTCTTGACTTGAAGGTTTTTGTTGAGAAGTCTTCCATGATTCTGATAGGCTTTCCTTTGTAGGTGATCTGTTTCATTTCTTTGACAGCTTTTAGTATTCTGTTCTTGTGCTGAATTTCTGATATCCTAATTATTATATGTCTAGGTGGAGATTTATTTTACTTATGGTTAATTGGGGTTCTATATGCCTCACTTATGTGTATATCAGATTCTCCTCCCATGTTTGGAAAATTTTCTGCTATTATATCTGCAAGTAGTCTTTGCAGGTCATTTGTGTTGACCCCTGCTTTTTTGTTCACACCTATCAATCTTATATTGTTGCTCTTTGTATCATGTTGCAGCTGTTGAATTGTTGTTTCCTGGTTCCTTGTTATTTTTAAGAGATCTTTTCTTTTGTGATCATAAGCGTCAATCCTGTCTTCAAGATCTGAGCATCTACAGTTTCATTCAAGCGCTTTTGCCAGGTTTCAGTGCAATTTTTAATTTCATGAATATCCCTTTGAATATGTTTCATACATTCTCATTCTCTCTCATATTGTTCATTCAAAGTTTCCATCATTTTCCTGTGTTCTTCTGTTTTTTATCTAGATCTTCTTTAGATATATACAGCATTTCCTTCAAAATGTTTGTCATTTCATTTTTTACCTGAGAGAACCTTTCTGATCTGATTTCCCCTATAGTTTCATGGAGTTGTTTCTTTACTTCAGTTGCTACCATTTCAGAAAGTTCAGTTGTGTGATTTCCAGTGTGTTCCATTTCAGTGTCTCTTGGGTTTGTTCTCAGTGGACTGTAGGACTGAGACTGCATCTTGCTCTTTCATTTTGTCATTTTCCTCTGGGACCTGTGTGGCTGGCCAGGCATCCTCCTGATGGATTGCACTGGAACACTGCGCTGGGCAGTGCTTCAATCTTGCAATATCCCTGTGGCTAGCTGGGGTGCACCCCTGAACTATGGCACTGAAGTTTTGTGCTCTGTGGCCTATGAGGCTGGCCAGATGTTCCCCTGTTGTACTGTGCTGCATTGCTCTGGGATGCTGGGCTGGGCAGAGCTTGGATCCTCTATGCAGCTAGCAGGGGGACACCCCCAGAGCATGTCACCTCAACCTAGAACCTGGCTGAGTGGAGTTCAGAACCTTCATAACCCAGGTGTCAGGCAGGGATACACCCCCTAGAGTGTGGCGCTGGGGCCTTGCGCCTGTCTTGGTGGAGTTCAGAACCTCCAGGACCCAGGTAGCTAGCAGGAATGCACTCCCAGAATGTGGCACCAGGCCTTACACCTGGTTGGGTGGAGTTCAGAACCTTTGGTACCCAGGCAGCTAGGCAGAGCGCATCCTTAGAGTGCAGCACCACCAGGACCTTGCATCTGGCTGGGAGGAGTTCAGAACCTCTGTGACCTGCCTTGTGATGAGGTGGGCCCCACCCCTGAACTGTGGTGTGGGGGTCTTGTGCTCTGATGGGCAGAGTTCAAATTCTCCAAGCCCCAGTAGGCTATGCTCGTCGTTCCCTGATGAGTGACTCTGGGGCTCTGAGCTAGGCTGGGCTTGGTATCTCTGTGACCTGTGAGGCTAGCCAGGTATCCCCCTGATGGATTGCACTGGAACACTGGCCTGGGTAGAGCTCGGATTCTCTGTGCAACTAGCAAGGATGCACCCCTGGAGTGTGGTGCCAGGGCCTTTTACCTGGCTGGGTGGAGTTCAGAACCTTCAGGACTCAGGTGGCTAGGCAGAGTGCACCCCTGAGTGCAGTACCGCCAAGACCTTGCCTCTGGCTGGGAGTAGTTCAGAGCCTCTAGGGCACGGGGCTAGCCAGAGCACACCCCCAGTGTATGGTGCTGGGGCCTCAATTGAAAATTATAAACTCTCCTTCATACTTGGAAGAGCTTGTACTTTTTGTAGTTGATGGCTTTTTAAAATTTTATTTTAAAGAGAATAAAAGAAAAAGGACAGAAAAATCAAGAAAGGAATAAACCTAAAAAACAACAGCCAAAGAAAAATGACAACAACGAAAAACAACAATAGCTATTTAGTTTTCAAAACAAGATGACAGAAATTTAACAATGGTTTGTTATACTGAGTATTGTTATCTTCAAAATAGTTGCTCAAGTTACCAGATACAGGAATAAAACAAAACAGTGAAATGGAACAAAACATTGTATTTCAAAAATAAAACAGAAGGAAATCCCCCACAGTTGCCACAATGCACACTGCCATCCTCCAAATAGATGCCCAGACCAGCAGCCCCAGGCCTGAAAAGTCAATCAAACAATACAAACCTCAAGCTATTCTTTTCACCTCAGTTGCTATCATCTCACACTGAGTTCTGTGAATCTGCCAGTTGCTTATGGAGGTGGAGGGGATGTTCTTCTGGTTTCCCAGCCCTCACACTGGCTGGCTCACAGGAAGGTGTGGTTTGTGTTCTTGCTGAGTCTCTTCCCAGTCCCCATGGCAGACCCTGGCTCATGGGAATGCATGGTTCATCTTCTTGCTGAGTCTCTTCCAGATCTCCATTGTGGACCCTGGCTCACAGGAAGGCATGGTTCTTCTTTTTGCTGAGTCTCTTCTCTATCCCCATGGTGGACCCTGGCTCATAGGAAGACCAGTTGATGGGTTTTAATCATGGGTACACATGTGGAGTTTGAAGTCCTTGAGGGATACTCAGGGGAAGCTTTTTAGTATGTAGGCAGTTGGATATGGTAGTATGTCCTGAGAAGTGATCATCTATGTAGTGATGATAGCTTAAGCTGTAACAGTGGATATCTATTAGGAATTGTAAGAAGAGAAAAATCTTGGAGGGATCTCTATGGGGAATAAACCCTGCGAAGTACCAAATTTTAGGAGATGTATGGAAAGAAAAATCTGTGGAGATAGCCAGGAGAGAATGGTATTCTGCAAGCTAGGGGAAAAATGAATTTCAAGAAAGAAATGTGCAACTGTATCAATGCAACAGAGAGATCCAGTAGAATGAGTACTGAAGGACAACTGTAAAATTTAGCAATTAAGAGAATATAAGTTACCTTATTAAGGGATATTTAAGTGTTGCAAAGCCAGAAACCATATTGCCATGTCTTGAAAAGATGGAACATAAAGAAATGGAGAAAGAGAGCTGAGATTACTCTTTCAGGAAGCTTCTGAAAAGAAATGTGAAATTATAGTTGGAGGATTTGTGGGGCTGGAGAAAGTAGAGTTTTTTTTATACTTCTTTTGCCTTGTATTGAGATAGGTACATGGTGTGATCGAAAAATGATGAATGTTTAAATTTAAAAATGTATTACAGTAAAAGACACATTACTATTTATCTCCCTCAGAATACTCCCCCTCACTTCAAACATAGTCATTCCATTATTCTTGCTACTTTCTGAAGCAATTCTGGAAGTCCACTTTCATGAGTATCTTTAGTTGCACTATTACAGCTGCCTTGATGTCATAAATCAATTCAAAATGTTTACTTTTTGTGGTCATTTTGTCTTTGGGGAAGAGTCTTAAATCATGTAGTGCCAGATCTGGTGAATAAGGTTGATGAGGACATATTGTAATGTTTTTATGAGCCTCTCTATTCATTGAATGGCACTAGACAGCACCATTTCCTGTATTTTTCTAATTTCACCTGTGAAGACACAAAAACAGACATCGAGAACTGCTTCAGAAGATGACAAGAACTACAGGATAAGTGTGTTCAAAGCAAGGAAAAATATTTTGAGGGTGATTAATTTCAATGTGTCTTTTACTGTGATACATTTTCAAAAATTTTAACATTCACTATGTATTTTGATCTGATCTCATACATTTTTAGGCTGAAAAGACCCCATAAAGAAGGAGAGGTTGAAAAGGAAGGAACACATGAACTATTGGAACAGAGCTTTGGACAGGCAAGGAGGGATAGAAGTGAGTTCAAGAAGAAGTTAGTCATATCATTTCAAACTCAAGGAAATAAACTAAGACTGGCGGGGAGAGGTAAACAACCACATGAAGTAACTGAATAATGCCATAGAACAACTTTGAATGGGCATCTTTTCCTTGACAATAGAAAGTGACTGCAGACATTTGTCAGTTTGGCTTTACTCAGTATTATTTTCCTTGTTTCACAGTATTGACACAGATCATTTACATGAAGATACATTTAGAAAGATGGAAGCTTTAAAAATGAGTAAACCTAGAATCATCTTATAGTTTCTAAGGAGCACCCTGAATGGACTGCATATAGACCCTTTCTATTTGGTATCATCTTTAACAAGCACTAATAATTGTAATTTCTTAGAGAAAATCATCCACCAAATAGGATGCAATAGACAGAAGTACCTTAGTTCAAATGTTTTCAGTAATAAATCCTTACATTCATATATTATATTAACGTATTTACTTTTATAGGAACCCCTAAGGTGAGAAGATGAGGTTCAGAAAAATTGTAAATGGCTCCTAGCTCCACAGCTTATTAGTGGGAGAGTTGAGAATGAAATCCAGCCAGGTCTCCCAATACCCGGACCACACAGAGAAACAATAAAATCAAAATAGATGAATGAGTCCAATTAAAGAAATGAGATACTTTAAAAGACAGATGACTATACAAATACATTATGTCTTATGGTGCTGATTTTACATAAACTTGCAGTTCATGAGCAAGAGAGGAATGAGCTAGAGTAATAGATTCATGGAGGAGGTAGGACTTGAACTGTAAAGAATGATTAGGATCAAGATAGGTGATGATTTAATGGCCAGTAGCTTTAAGACTGCAGACTAACAAGATTACATTTGTGAGACGCTCACCAAAAGACCCTGAAGAAAAAAGTTTTGCTTTAGAATTTCATGAGCTGCCATTTTAGACTCCTAAGGTGTTCTTCAGTTTCCAACCTCCAACTCTTTTTCTGAACTTTTAATGACTCCCAAATGTGTTCGTATTTGTTTATGGACTTCCAAGACTGATTGACTCCTCATTCTTGACATCATCTTGCTTAGCGCAACACTAATCCTACAGAACTTCTTTATCTTAGTCACTTCCTTATCACTGTGACATATTACTCAATACCCATAACTTAAAGGAGGAGAGGTTAATTTTGGCTCATGTTTTCAGTCCATAGTTCACTGGCTCCAAGGCAGGACAGTATGGCAGAAGGTCCTAGCAGAGGAAAAGCTGCCCACATCATGGTGATCAGAGAGCAAGGAGAGAAGTGACAAATGGGCAAGAGAGATACACCTTTCCAGGTCACAACTCCAGTGACTTCCTTCTTCTGACCAGACTCCACCTCCTAGCAGCAAGTTAGCTGTGGCGCTCCTTGGTCCAATCCTCCTCCAAAAGCCCTGCCTATGAGTACATGGGGATCTTGGGGGACATCTAGTTATAAAGCATAACACCCTTCTTTCTGTCTCTGCCTGGTTTTTACACAACACCAGGTGAGACAAGTGAGGAAAAGGAATGTCAGGAAAGGAAAACAACACAAAGTTAGTAAAATAGGAGTGAATATAGTATGGGATCAACAGAAAGTAGTCTAACTAAAATAGAATTGTCTCCAGACTGTATTTAAGTAGCTGTGTGACCCCAAACAAGTCACTTGGTCTCTTAGTCAGCTTTTTTGTCATTGAGACAGAATACCCAACACCTGAAACATGAAAGAAGGGAGGTTTACTTTGGCTCACAGTTTCAGGGAGTTCTGTCTGTAGTCAGCAGACTCCAAGGCAGAAACAGCATGATGTAAGGCATGTTAGAGGGAAGCTGCTCATGCCACATTGGCCTTCTGGGGACAAGAATATAGCCTTCCAAGTCACACTCTCTGTGACTCATCACTTGATCTGGCTCCACCTCCTAAAAGCACATTGAATGGCCCTATAATACAATCACCTTCCCAAAGCACCACCTCTGAATACGTGAGACTTTAGGGGATAATCTAGATCTTAACCATGACACTTGGATTCCTGTGCCCTCATTTTTCTTATCTATAAAATGAAGGTAAATTAGTGTTAACCATGCAGGATCCTTTCCAACAGGCTACCTACTCTACAATGGGCATCAATTAATCATACCTGTTTGTGTAAGTGTGTGCCTGTACTTGTGTATCACTCAAATCTGTAATATTTTGAATTTCTGATTTTTTTTCTGTTGTGGTTGGTTTTAACTGTGCATTTGAACTAAAGTGTGTGTGCTAAGAGGCAGTGAACCTAGTGCTGGAGGAAGTGAATCTAATGGGGGAAGAAACACAGTATGAAAAGTTTTTTAAAGTGAGAGATTGTAGAAGAGTGCAACTGCTCCATGTCTTCATCCATAATTGTGCATTGTTCTCCACTACCCTGGGAGATGGTAATTCAATAAGGAGATCAAGTCTGTCCAAGAAGAATGGTCAAGACAGTCAAGATAGTTTGTCCCTAACTTTTTCAAGTTTTTCTTTGCCTTTAGTTATTTAATACATACTTATTAAGCATTTATTATATGCCAGGTTTTGTATTAAGTACTGAATTTATAGAAAAGAATATGCCTTTTTGTGAGCATTTTGCCTGTCATGTTCTCTGACTACTCTAGTACCTTTGTCAATCTTGTAAAATTCTGATTAAATTCAGTCATATTACAACCTCAGAGATACAAAGTGTATTACTTTTCTCTTGTTGCTGAGACAAAATACCCAATGCCCAAAGTTAAAGGAGGAAAGGTTTATTTACCTCACAGTTTATAGAGGTTTCAGTCCATAACCATCTGGCTCCAAGGCAGAATGGCACATGGCAGAAGGGCAGCACAGAGGAGAAACAGTTTGTGATTGCAGAAAACAGCAAAAGCAACAAGAGGGGAAGACAAGCCTCTTTCTGTCCTTTTTATTGGTATGCAGGCTACCCGCCTTAGGGCAGGCATAGCACTCACACCCTTAATCCTAACCAGAACTATGCCAAACCAATCAGTGGAATGATTTACTAATCACAGACCCCTAATTCCAGCATCACATATTCTAAATTCAGCTACCTCTGAAAAATCCCTATGATTCCATGAGGTTTTGTGGGGAGGGGGAACATCTAGAGACAAACCATAATACAAATTGAGATGAAAAATTGCAGAACTGAGTGTTTATGGTTTGTGTACAGAAGATTATATATGCATGTATAGGTGATTTTCCAGAATATCTATGGAAAGATATATACAGGAAACTACTGAAAGTGATTACCTCTGGCAAAAGGAATTTGGTGAGTAGGTCAGGAAGGAGAAAAAGAAAGGCACTTTTCATCTGCTACCCTCTGTTCTACTTGATTTTGTACCTTGTGCATGTATTACTTTTATAATTAATAGATGACATTAAAAACAATTAGGTGAGTAATTTTTATTCTTTGAAATCATGGTGATTTAGGAAAAAATATAGGCAGATACTTATAGGTATGACAGAAAAAAAAACTAAAGAAATAAAATGAAAGATTTGACAACACCAAAGTTAAAACTTCTTTATGTAAAAAAATGCTGCATAAATAAAAGATTTAAGATAAACTGGAAGATACATGTGACACCCATGTAAAAGATGAGGCTAATCTTCATTTTATAAACACAACAAATCAGTATGAGAAAACAAACTTGGTGGAATTTAATTTCTAGCAATAATGGAATAACAATAATTAGATTTACTCTCCTAACTCAAAAAATGAGCAAAATATAGAAAATAATTTTTAGCCATTTGATAACAGGTGAGGTAGGACAAATAAAAAATAGCAAGGTAATTTAAACTGAACCATATCAATAATTATATAAGTTAATGGTCTCACAGCAACCTAATTAAAAAAGCTGAATATACTAGGACAGAAAAAAAATGTAAGAAACAATATATGCTGCCTATAGAAAACCTATTTTAAACATAAAAATAAAAACAGGTTAAACATGGAAGACAGGAAAAGATATACCATAGTGACATTAACTTTTAAAAAGCTAGAGTGAGCCAGAAATAAAAAGGACCATTTCATAACATGAAAGTAGCTAATTCATCATGAAGACCTAAAACCAGTTGTGTTGGCACATGCCTGTAATCCCAACACTTGGGAGTCTGAGGCAGTAGGATTGCCACAAGTTTGAGGCCAGCCTGAGATACATGGTAAGTTCAAGGCCAGCTGGAACTCCATAGCAAGTACCTGTCTCAGAAAAGCAAAGCAAGATATAACAATCCTAAATAAATTTGTATCTGGTAACAGGCATTCAAAATTCATGAAGCAAAGAATAACTACACTTAAGGAGAAATGGGCAAATTTATAATTTTAGTGTGAGGCTTTTCTACCTCTCAATAATTGATAGATGGAGACAAAAATAAGAACACAGAAGACTTGAGTAATACAAGTAGTATGCTTGATATAATTGACATGTATACATTACTCAACCCAACAAAAGAAAACATTCAATTGCACGTTGAACCTTTACCAAGCTACACCATATCTGAGTCATATAACAAGCATCAATAAAATTAAAGTATTCAAGTCATAGAAAGTGTGGTCTCTGACTATATGGAGTTAAATTAAAAAGCAGTGAGAGAAATGAAAACCCTTCCCCTAAACGTCTGGAAAATAAATGACACACTTCTGTATAATCCCATGGCTCAAAGAGGAAGTCTCAAGGGGAGTTAGAAAATAAACTTAGTGAAAAAACATAAAAGAGACAAATTTGTAGGATATAGGTCAGGCAGTGCTTAGAGTGAAATGTCCAATACTAAAGGGTTACATTATAAAAAGGAAAGTCTTAATGACTTCAGTTTTCACAATAAAAACAAGGGAAAGAATATCAAATTTGGTGCAAAGTATACACAAGAAAAAGTAAGTAGATGAAATCAGTGAAACAAAAACAATGGGTAAAATCAAAGAAATCAGCAACTGGTTCTTTGAGAATAATAAAATTCATAAATCTGTAGTAAGGTTGATTAGCAAAAATGAAGATAAGACAATTTAATATTACTAGGTATGAGAGTAACCCACCACTACAGATCCTACAGCTAAAAAAGAAATATTATGGACAAATTTATGCAAAAATCTATAAGTTAGATTGGATAATTACCTGAAAAAACATAAACTATCAAAATTCACTCAAGAAAACAGAAAACCTGAAAAGCCCAATATCTAGCACTTAAATTTTAGATAAAAAGCTTCCTGCCAAAGTACCTTCAGGCATAAATGATTTCGCTGATGAATTCAGCCAAAAGCTTAAAGCTGAAAAAATACCAAGTCTACACAAAGTCTTCCAGAAATTTGAAGGGAAGGAAACATTTTTCAATTTATTATTTGAAATCACTATTACCCCACTAATAAAACCAGAAAACTACAAAATAAAATTGTAACATAATATGTCTCAAGAAGGTAGGTACAAAAGTACTTAAAATTTTAGCAAGTTGAACCCAACAATACATAAAATGAGTAATGAACCATGATCAATTAGTCTTCATCCCAGAGATGCAAGAATGCTGAGGCAATAAAAATTCTTATCATTTGGATTGACTAAAGGATAAAAGCATAATTCTCTCAACATATGTAGAAGTCACCTGTCAAAGTCCAATATCCTTTGTTGATGAAAAGATAAACTAAGAATATAACAGAGCTTTTTCATTCTGAACATGGACAACTATTTAAAAAAATTCTACAGCCAATATCCTATTTACTGGTAAAAGATGGAAAGTTTGTTTTCTCCCTAAGACTGGGAATAAGACAGGGATATCTGCTATCACCATGTCTCCCCAATCTAGTCATCAGAAGGGGAAAAAAACATACAGATTAGAAAAGAGGAGCAAACTGCAGTGTTTCCAAATGTCATGATCCATGTAGAAAGTTCTAAGGAATCTGAAAAAAAAGCTTCTGCAGTTTAACAATCTTGCAGGATGAAAGATATATATATATATATATATATATGTACATATATACATATATATGCATACATATATACATACATATATATGATTGATTGGGGTATTTATACTAACAGCAAACAGGAATGGAAGTTCTAAAAACAGCGCAGAAAATAGGAGTTTAATCTTTGGAGGTAATTTCAAAAATTTGAAGTACTAAGTCAGGCTGTTGTTTTTCAGATTCTTGGTACCTTATTCTGGAGAAACTGAGTAGCTGATACTCACCACTCTGCCATTTTGAGAAATCCACTGAGATAAACCTGGACAGGAAGGCACAATATTGAGGTATTCATTCTTCTCACATTCATTTCTAGATTCATTGGAATCCTAAGCAAAAACTCAGTAGAGAATTTTTTGTAGAACTTGACAGCCTCTGTCTCAAGTATATATATCTTAAATACGTATGTAAATGTCAATAACTTAGAATTGTCCTAACAACTTCAAAATAAAAATGAAATTTAGGGACTAAATCTGCCTGATGCAAGTCTTAGTACAAAACTATAGTAATCAATACATTGTGAAAGAGACATAGAACAATGGGACAATGGAACAGAATAGACCATATAAATATAGCCACACATGTAGACATTTGATTTTTCATAAAGTTCCCAAGATAATTCTACTGATAAGGGGTAATTTTTTTAACACATGGTACTGGAACAATTGGAAAGTCATTTGTAAAAAAAATAAAGACTTTTAAACCTTGCCTCACAATGTGCACAAATATTAACTCAAAATGGACTATAGACCAAAACATAAAGCTAAAATGATCAAAATTAGAAAACATAGGAAGTTTTAGCCAGCCTGGTATGGAAAATATTTAATAAGACATATAAAATAAAACTATAAAAGAAAAGAAATCAATAAATTTGACTTCATCAAAACTAATATTGCAAAGAAAAATATAGACCTTAGACTGGGAGAAAATATTTTATTTTCAAATTATATATCTGACAAACAAACAATTTGTATTTGGAATATATGAAAAACCTGGACGATTCTATAATTAAAAGATAATTCAACTTTTGAAATGACAAGAATTTGGAACAATACTCCACTGAAGAAGATAAACACTTAAATATGCATATGAAAAGACAATAAACATAATTAATCCTTAGGAAAATATAAATTAAAACCACAATGAGATGCCACCACATAGCCACTAGCATGGCTAAAATTAAAGACACTGATCACATTAAACATTACAATGGTGGAAATCTCAAACATTGATTACAAATGTAAAATTGTATATTCACTTTGGAATAAAATTTGTCAGTTACTCATAATGTTAAATACCATACTACTAAGCCATTTCATTTGTAGGTATTTATCCAAGAGAAATGAGAGCATATATCTGCACAAGACTTATACATAAGTGTTCATAGCAGCTTTATTAGTATGCCTAAGACTTGAAAACAACTTGAACACCCATCAACAGGTGAATAGGTAAACAAATTGTGCTATATATCCATACAATGGGATACAGTAAATAAAAATCAGTGAGCCATTGACAGATGCAACAATATGGATGAATTTCAGAATATATATGCTGAATGAAAAAATGTAGAAAAAAGGATATACCATATGTAGAATCTGATTTTTATAAAATTCTAAAAAAGTTCAAAGGTATACTATAGTGACAGAAAGTAAGTCGGGGGTTAACTGGGAACAGGGATGGAGACTGAAGGAATGCACTCTAAAAAAGCATAAGAAAACTATTGGGAGCTTTGAATATGTTCATTATTTTGTTTTTGCTAATGGTTTCACTCAAAATTTGTCAAATTCTACTTCTTTAAGTGTGCCCAGTTCGTTTCATATTGATTAGTTCCTAGCAGAGCTGTAAACACATATTCATACTCATGGAAACATGTCTAAAAGCTTCACTGAAGGCCATTCGCAGAATATGGGGGAAGAGAACAAGAAGACATCAAGAAGCAAGCCCTCCCTGTGAATCAGCACCATGCGTGGGCCGCTGAGGGGACAGGAGATTCTAGCCTTTTCCTGTGAATCAGTGCCAACCGCAGAATGTGGGGGAAGAGAACAAGATGTCTCCAAGAAGCAAGCCTTCCCTGTGAATCAGCACCATGCACAGGCCACTGGGGTGAGAGCCAGATGTCAGCCCCATCAGGCACTTGGGCTGGGATACAAGAAGAGCCAAGTTCCACCCTCCCCCGTAAGCTACTGGCTGATCTGGAGAAATGCAGGCTGTGATGATAGCTATTGAGGTAAAACGCAATTTAATGCTTGTAGTGTTTAGTGTTTCACTGATTTTGCAGGCCTACTAATATACTATAGAAATGATGCATGAAGATATAGCCTTGACTTTGCAGGTCTAAAACTGGTAGCCTGATCATCTATTCAGAGGATAACAATACACAGTGTAGCACCTATGGGAGATCTCCTTCTGAAGGTGGTAGCCATTAATTCCCTCTTATCATGTTTTGAAGTCCTGTATCATTTACATTGTTTTGTTGGTTTGGGTTTTGTTCTTTTTTGTTTTGTTTGATTGTGTGAAATCCGATGGCATGGGCAGCTATTTCAAAGTTAACAAGATATATTATGGTAGCCATTTTGGCTTTACTATTGTTTTGTTTTGAAGTCCTTTATTGTATTGATTGTTTTGCTTTTATTGGTTCTACTCTGTTCTGTTTTGTTTCCTTTTTACTACGTCTGAAGGTATCAGCAGCTATTTTTTTTCAAATCCATTTTATTCAAAGATAAAAAGAGGGACTTCCTCCAAGATGGCCACCCAGATGACACCGTGACAGGGAGGCTCCCTGAATATACCATCAAAATGCTGGAATATAAACTAATATAATAACAGAGAGAAGGAAAAAAGAGGGAGATGGGTCCTCTGGACCCAAGAAGAATCTAAAATGAGAACTGTAGCCCACGGAAAGAGTAAAAGAATGAAATAAAGGCAGAGACCAGCAGCACCTCTGTCCAGAGCGGAATCCAATCAGCGCTGTGACCCGAGCTGAGAAGGTATGATCCTGGTGCTCTTGATACGCGGGGGAGTTGCCGGTAGATTTGCTGCGGTGTGGCGCGACGGCAGAGATGACGGTCGACCGTGGAGTGAGGTGGTTGCGAGCGGGCAAGTGAGTGAACCCGGCGGCCCCAGCCCCCACCCCTGAGGGAGAGCGAGGGACAGCCATCTTGAGACCAGAACTGCACCTAATTAGGCACGGTTCCTGGAAGGCCGTGGCAGAAACGGCACGAGTGTCCCTGGGGTGATAGAGGAGGTTTGACGGACGGCCCTGTATGGTTTACCAGACAGCGGCCCCATCCTCTCACGCACCGCAGTAGACATTTGCGGAGTAGAAGCAGGCTTGGGAGAGGAACTGGACCAACATGGCCTCACGGGTGAGCCCAGGAAAATGCCAAGACGGAAAGGCAGAGGGTGCTCTCCAGACTCCGATACAAGCAGAACCAATTCTGGGGTCACTAACGCTGAAATGGTCGGGAGTCCAAAAATTAAACTCTCAGAGGAGTTGACAACAGAAGTGGGGAGACAACTCCACGAAGCTATGCAAGAAATTAAAGCAGCACTGTTAACCCAACTGAGAATTGAAATGAAACTCATAATTGGGGAATCGCTAAGTGCCTCTAAAGGAAACATAGCAGGAAAGGTGGAGGATGAAAAATCAAAGGAAATTGAGAATGAAACTAATAAAGAATTAGAAAGCATTAATCAGATTCAGAGAGATTACCAGGACATCAAAGACTCCAATAAAAGTTGGCAGAACCACTTGAAGGAAACTAAGGATAGACTTTCATATCTGGAAGAAAGAATGAAAACTTGGGAAAAAGAAAGGAGAGACTTTCTCAAGATAATTAGAAATCTGGAAGTGGCAGTGCAACGGCTGCAGGACAACCCAAGGAAACATAACTTATGAATAAAAGGTGTGAGTGAAAAAGCAGGGGTCAATACAAACCAAATTAAAAGACTATTTACAGAAATAATTTCAGAAAACTTCCCAAGCATGGGAACAGGAAGAGACTTTCAGATAACTGAAGCATATAGAACTCCAAACTTGACCAAAACAGGCCTACACCCAGACATATAATAATCAAGATTCCAGAAATCCAACACAAAAACATGATATTAAAAGCTATTAG